>JACXGI010001493.1:71151-91423 GCA_016801175.1 Esox masquinongy | reverse complement strand
ACTGGTCGGTTTCTCCACTGGCTCTAGTTAACTGGTCGGTTTCTCCACTGGCTCTAGTTAACTGGTCGGTTTCTCCACTGGCTCTAGTTAACTGGTCGGTTTCTCCACTGGCTCTAGTTAACTGGTCGGTTTCTCCACTGGCTCTAGTTAACTGGTCGGTTTCTCCACTGGCTCTAGTTAACTGGTCGGTTTCTCCACTAGCTCTAGTTAATTGGTCTGGTCCAGTATGATCTTATGTTATATATTGTTTCTGATAGAACTGGCCCATAGTTACAAGCTACTTCCTTCAGAGGACAGGGAAACCCCTAATCACTTCTCAGCGTGAAATGGTGTTCACTGGGATTGGGGCCAACTTTCTCAAGCCTGCTGAATGTCTTGTTAACCTTGTCGCAAGTCCAACTGGAAACCGTTAACTCAGACGGTGTTGTTAGCTGGAGAATGCCCTCTCCTCAAGGTGCAAAGGCACACTGCCACTTGAAATCTGTAGACCACTATTTCAGGACAGCTGATTAAACAAAACTGCTTATGTAAAATATTTTCTTTAACTTGTATTAAACATTAAGTTAGGACTCAAGATGATGTACAAGTGTTTTCAAAACCTCACTTAACCTTTTCTGTAAGGTTTTATGAGTTGAAATATTTGTAGTAATTTGTAACATTAATGAACTTTCTGACCCCCCCCCCCCTTTATGTTGCTCAACTGCTTCTTTGCATAATAAAGAACAGTTTAAATGTTTTGTATATTAAAAAGTAATAATCTCAGAACCTCTTAATATCACAACGTTCACAGCCTGTCCATGGTTGTCATAATGGACAATAAATACATGTTTCCTATTTGCTCGTCCTGTTTGGCAGGTTGCCTAGGGGACACACAATTCTGCTTCCGTTTCCGCCAGGCCTCAGGCAGGAAGTCCTCTTTGGGATGTTTCCTGGACCATTTCGACCGCGACGCTCCCGTCTGTCTCAAGGTAAACAGGGTCCTAGGCCGCTACATCGTCTGTACGTTTGCAACACAGATCCTGCTTCAGAAGTTGTTACCATCTGACTGGCACTGCAAGAACACCTCTAAACATCCCACATCTTTACCACTCATTAGACGTGCCTAGAGTCGGCCTGATCAGGAAAGGGGAAATCTGTGGTTCTTATTGTCAATGAGGACTCCGATCTAAATGAGGAATGATCGAAAGTGGAATTAGTCTGGCTATTCTGGAATGAGTACAATCTGATAAAGGAGTATTAGTGTGGCTAATTCTGGTTGGGTTTTAATCTGATAAAGGAGTATTAGTGTGGCTAATTCTGGTTGGGTTTTAATCTGATAAAGGAGTATTAGTCTGGCTAATTCTGGTTGGGTTTTAATCTGATAAAGGAGTATTAGTCTGGCTAATTCTAGTTGGGTTTTAATCCAATAATAAAATGCTATTTCTAATAGACTGCTATTTCTAATATTTTCATATATATTAGCAAGATAATATATACATTCTCAAATAAGTATTACATTAATTTTTTCTTTTAAAGTGAAATGGTGTGGAGTAAATTATTCAAAATTAAATGTTGAATAAATGTTGTTGTAGGCAAATTTTTCTAATTTTGTAAGGATTGTCACCTGTGGTAAGTTGCAGATGGGTCCTTGATGGGGGAAGGGGGGGTGGGTGTTCTGCTCCAATTACCTCCTTGAATTGCAAATCTAGTGTTTGTCCTCAACGGTATAACTAGGATATAGCTAAATACAGAGGCCTACTGAATACATTTTCACCAACCTATATTTAAATACACGACTGACCGTGTCTCTGCTTTTAAGCATCTAACAGAGACAACTCCTTCAGGCTTTATGTCAACAGTAAACTGAAAATGTCTGGAAGAGCCATTCTCAGTGTGAAATCATAGGGGTTGACATCACACTGTAAACCGGCCTAAAGGGTGGTTTTCTGTGATTGTTTTTAGAGGGACCCTGGCCATTACTATGGTTACGTCTACTTTCGACAGGTCAGGGACAAGTCACTAAAGAGAGGCTACTTTCAAAAGGTGAGTAAGAAGGATCCTAGATTGTTCTTCTCTTTGCCGCTTGGTACTTCCACCTGTGTGTGGATATTGAAATGGTTTCCACACTACATTTGTCCTCCATCATCGTTTGTCTTTCCAGTCCCTGGTGTTGATCAGCAAGCTGCCCTACGTCACTTTCTTTCACTCCCTCCTGAAGCTCATTGCTCCAGAATACTTTGAGAAGCAGGAGCCATGTTTGGAGGCTGGTAAGTCACTTGGTCTTGTTCTCTGAGTCAGACCGGAGGGAGAGGTTCTCTGAGCTAGAAAAGGCGTAGAGGTTCTCTGAGTCAGACCAGAGGGAGAGGTTCTCTGAATCAGACCGGAGGGAGAGGTTCTCTGAGCTAGAAAAGGCGTAGAGGTTCTCTGAGTCAGACCAGAGGGAGAGGTTCTCTGAATCAGACCGGGGGGAGAGGTTCTCTGAGCTAGAAAAGGCGTAGAGGTTCTCTGAGTCAGACCGGAGCGAGAGGTTCTCTGAGTCAGAACGGAGGGAGAGGTTCTCTGAGCTAGAAAAAGTGTAGAGGTTCTCTGAGTCAGACTGGAGGGAGAGATTCTCTGAGTCAGAACGGAGGGAGAGGTTCTCTGAGCTAGAAAAAGTGTAGAGGTTCTCTGAGTCAGACTGGAGGGAGAGGTTCTGAGCCCGAAAAGGCGTAGAGGTTCTCTGAGTCAGACCGGAGAGAGAGAGAGAGGTTCTCTGAGCCAGAACATGTTAATAGTGTTTCTATGACGGTGAGTCTCCCAACTGATGGGGAAAAAACATGATACAGAAAATTAAATAGAAATGATATCAGAAACATCAAGCAGTTAAAGACTGATTGCTACAATCTACAGTGAATACAGCCCCTCCACCAACCATGATCGTGTTTGGACTTGATCAACTAATTCTGGTCGCTACAAACTACAGAATCTTTTTTGTTTCTGTGTTGTTTTAACTATAACTGGCTTGTTGAAGTGTCTCCATTTGGCTTGTTTTTATTTATTACAGCCTGCAACGACATTGATCGCTGGCCCACGCCTCACCCAGGGAAAATGCTCTCACTACCTGTCATGGGAACAGTCCTGAAGGTATGTCCAAAAACCAATAAAGGGCTTTATTGGGAAACATTTACATTGCTAAAACAGGTAGGGATATGTGTATGCATAATTGAGTTATGAACAAAGGTGAAATCAACAGAAATGTTAAGTAGGACAAGAAAATTGAGATTTTAAATACTGTAATATGAATAGTACTGTTCAGTGTTGTAACAATGGAATTTTCCCTGGCAGATATAATAGTTTGTAAATGCTGGATTTGTTTTTTAAATTCAATGTGGGTCTCTGTGATCTGTGGAAATATTTTATGTGGTCATACATTTGGCAGGAGGTTAGTAGGTGTAGCATAGTCACCTAGCATAGTCAGGTGTAGCATAGGAGGTTAGAGTCTGTACATAGTCAACATTGTTCTTAGTTTAGGGTCAGTCACAGTCTTTAGGTATTCTGTGGACTCTCTTCATGGCAAGCTTGCATTCTAATTCACTCAGTTTTTATGTTGAGTGTTGATCTCCTGGGGGTCTTTGGAGTCTGTTTGGGTTTGTGAGCCCCAAAACCAGCTGAGTTAAGATGCTGTTCTCTAGGGTCATCTGTCTGTAGAGGAGGGCTTTATGGAGGGGTTAGGAAACCCTTTCCTGTAATGGCTGATTTTTGATCATTTTTAGGTATAGTCTTGAGTCTGCTCATTGCAATCTGAGGGTCATTTTAGAGTTCTGCACTACTTTTCAGTTGCATGAGAAGACTTAGATTTTGTTTGTTGGTTAGTTGGGTTGTTCATGGAGTACACATGGTCTGTTCTGGGGTAGTATGTGATGTTGGCTGAGGGTTCATGTTTTCACAGTGGAAATGTCAGTCTGCTGTTGATAACTGTGCAGAGAATCTTTCAGGGGTTGCTCATGACAGATTCCACTGTAATTATTGGGATCAAATTTGTCTCAGTTTTTGCAAATTGGGCTGTTAAGGCAATCCAAGTGTTCCTCAGCTGAGGACAAGAGTCTAACGGATATTAGAGTTTAAGAAGGGCTCAGCTGAATTTGCTCTGGATTTATCTTTTATCATTTAGCTTAGTACCTCATCAACACTGAAGCTCTTTTTGCTTGGATGGTTTGTTTTTTGTCCTGTAGTTTGGTCAGTGTGATTGAAGAATCCATTTTATGTTTTATTGATCATGAACTGTCAGTGTTAGTTTTCTTTCTCTCTGGTTTGATTATAAATGTACAGCCAAACTCTCGTAGTCATTAGCTCTTATTCAATGACTTCCAGTCATTACTGTAATCTTTAGATAGCCAGGTGGAACAATGACACAACTGATAGTAAATCTTCTCTTAGTAAAGTAGCTGTCTGCAAAGTCAATGCTGGTAGAAAAAAAAAGGAGAGTCCTAGTTAACAAAATACAGTGTTGTCGTTAAATACAATGTCATTATAAAATACTTCAAAACCAATTTAAACACTTCACTCCAGTCACAGTAATCAGTAATGGTTAAAGTGCTGTGGGACTAAAAGGGAGCCCTGTTTTGCTAGGTTCGGATCCCGACATGTTACGACAAGCCTGGAACCTCTCAGCTGGTGCAGTCAACACAGGTGAAGATAACTACCAAACGTCATAACATTATGAAACCATACCTTGACCTTTACACCTTCACCTTTACACCACATTACTTGTTTTTTCCAGAATGACAACCTGGTGTCCATAGTTCTACCCAGTATCCACGAGGTTGACCTGTTCAGGTGAGTACATGTTAGCTGTGGCTGAGTCTTACATGGCAGCCATTCCCTATATGGTGCACCACTTTAGACCAGAACTCCATTCCCTATATAGTACAGTACTTTAGATCAGAACCCTATTCCTTTATATTACACTACTTTAGACCAGAACTCCATTCCCAATATAGTACACTACTTTAGACCAGAACCCTATTCTTTATATTACACTACTTTAGACCAGAGCCCTATTCCCTATATAGTACACTACTTTAGACCAGAGCCTTATTCCCTATATAGGACACTACTTTAGATTTGGGTTGACGTGGGGCTCTGATCCGGTGTAGGCCTTGGTCAATGTAAATGCACTTAACTTTAGGGGCAGGGATATTCCACTCTGGTCCTGGAAGGCTGAAACACTTTTGGGTTTTGCCTTCTCCTTCTAATCAGGTACTGATTCAGACCTGGGATATGTGAGGGCAATGAACAACCAGGTAGAAACAAAAACCCAAAGTGTTTTGGCCCTGTTGGACCGGAGTTAAAGAGACCTTGGCTGAATCTCAAATCGCATACTACGTGCTGTAAGTACATACTTCGTGGATGATGGTGAAGTCTGTACTGTTTAGTAGATAGCAAGCTAGTATGCCAGTACTGGGAACGATTGGGACATACGGCCTTGTCATAAAATTACGTTGCAACATTACATCATTGTGTTGCACATTAACATCACGTCAAGTTTGAATATTTTGCTAGACACTATTAAGCAATGTGTTAAACTGACTAACATTTCTTATTAAGTTTATTTCCACCCAAATAGCATCTATGAACTGTATGGCTTTTATTTGCCAGTAATAGACCTACTAGTATCTACTAACTACTTGGAATAGTCATACAAACTGAGCAATTTCTAGTGAGACTGAAAATGAACTTAACACTGCCAAAGCTATTTCATTTCATGGCACAAAAATGTTTTTCTTTCATATGTGAATGACATTGATACAATAACTATCGATATAGGTGATGATAACTGACTTTTTTGTCAAGTGAAAAGACGAGAGAATTGTCGAAACCCCTTCTCTTTTACTGCACAAGGGGTTGTGGTCTATATTACCCCAAAAAGCATGCACGGATGCATACTTCGAAAATCCACCAGAAATAGTAACTTTTGGCATACTATTGTCAGCGTACTATGGGTTGAGACATACTAATCTTCACGCATACTAATCTGGCATACTATATAGTATGTAAGAATGCAATTTGAGATTCAGCCCTTGTATGACTCAGCCCTTGTATGACTCAGCCTATGACAGTCGACAGTTTGTTGTATCACCTCAGTGCTCTGCTGCCTCCTGGTGGAAAGGAGTGGAAGCGCAGGTAAACTTGCCTTTAGACGCTCTGACTTTGAGAACAAACCACTCTTCTCAGGGAATGTTGTCTTTATTGAATCCATCGAGGGGTGTTCAGGTTCCAGTCTTGGTTTCTGAGTTGGATGGTCCGGACCCATTCCAAAGCCTTCGTCCTTAATCTCTCTTCCTCTCTCTCTCTCATTGTCTGTGCTCTCCATCTTCCCTGCAGGTGTTTCCACCCTGTCTTCTTTCACATTCAGATGTTATGGGAGCTGGTGTTGCTAGGGGAGGCTCTGGTTGTCATGGCACCATCACCAGCGGAGTCTTCCGATACTGTTCTAGCATTGGTCAGGTGAGACCAGGAGAGGGTGTGTTTAGAAACACCCAAATAAAAAAACACCAGAAACATCTGAAGATGTGAACTAGTGTTGTCATACAGCTTTGTGCTGGATGGTGACCCAGACACCTATCAGAAAGTGTGTGCGTGTGCGCGCGATAGTGAAATGAGGACATGTAGAGGTGCTCCTCTCTAAAGACAGCTGCCCATTTCACCTCTACATGCAGACCTTTGCTGGCAAGGTCTTTAAATTCCAGCCTCCCATGTCCCGCCCGAACACCTGTGGTATCGGTTCAGACCTGTAGACTAGGCCAAACTCACACGCTGGTCCTCTGTTGCCTTCAGACTACAGGCCTGTCTAAAGTCCAAGGCAAAGCAACCAGGGAGGAACTGTTTTGTGTCAGAGGTCATAGGTTGAGAAGTGTCTAGGTGTTTATGTCTTACTTTAAATTCAACCTATGTGATTGGTTTCCAGCTGCATCTCCCCACTGCGGTACTGCAGTGACTTCCGACCATATTTCACCATCCATGACAGCGAGTTCAAGGAGTACACCACCAGAACCCAGGCCCCGTGAGTCGCTGGCACAAGGCCGAACCTTTCCTACGTCACACGTCACTTCCCTCACAGTTAAAATACATTATACAGTATTCAGGACAGAGAGGAAGACATGCTGATGGGGGTCTGTAGATGAGCAATGTGTTGTTAACGCCGTCTTTGTCCGTCTGTCTCCCAGGCCGTCTGTGATTCTTGGTGTGACCAACCCATTTTTTGCCAAGACCCTCCAACACTGGCCTCACATAATTCGCATCGGAGACATGAAGCAGGCTGGTGAGACGGTGAAACAGATGAAGGTGAAGAAACTAAAGAACCTGAAGACGCTGGACTCTAAGCCAGGTGAGGCCTCGCTCTCCCAGAGGGTCTTTTAGACCCGTAGGTTCCCAATTCCGGTCCTCGAGTAACCCCAGAAGTACACATTTGCATTATTAGCCCCAGCCAAGCACATCTGTTTTAACTTGTCAATCAATCATCATCAATCAAATGTATTTATATTACTCTGTAGCCACATAACAGGTTCGCCGCCGGGCTGGGCTGCCGTCCAGGTGGAAGCTTCTGCCTGACTGGGGTTTCATGTCCACATTGACCCTTCAGCTGTGTTAATAGAACTACTCTGTGGTGCGTTGCAGGGGTATACAGTGCATACAAGCCCTTCCTGAACAAGGACGAGGACATCATTAAGCAGTTACAGAAGGTAATGGTTCCTCTTGGGAGTGAAGGAACAGTTCTACAGACGCCGGGTGCTAATGATTTTAAGCAAGCTCAAATATTTTGTCTGCATAATGTAATGTCAAAATGTCATTAGCTTGTAAAGTCACTCAAAAATAGCTAACATCGCTAACGTTAGCTAGCTCAAATCTGGTGAACTCCCCTTAATCTTAGTAGCTAACATTATACTGCATCTAAGTATTTGTCTTATTAGGAGTTATTGTGTTTTCAAGCCTCAGTAATGCACTTCTGACCACTTTTTTCACCAGCACCATCATTTGAGTAGAACGGTCAGTTGGACATCAGTCCTAATAGTAACATTGTTAACAATATTGTGACGATGTGCAGGCATGAAGTTATCTGGGAACATCTCTGTGTACGGAGACTCATGTTGTTTGCTCCTCAGGGTGTCCAGCAGAAACGTCCCTCCGCGGCCCAGAATGCTATCCTTCGACGGTACTTCCTGGAGCTGACGCAGAGCTTCATCATTCCACTGGTGAGAATCTGAGAACACTGGCACAGCAGGAACTTAGAACCTCAGAATATTGGAACTTAAGATCTTTAGAACCTCTGATAGAAGTCTATATGACAGACGTTAATCCTGCTTTAGGTAAATGATCTGTAGAAAGGCTTCATGAAAACAATCATAACACACTTCTTTTATTCCTTCTGTTGTTCACACTGGCCTTTCAGGAGCGTTATGTGGCCAGCCTGATGCCTCTGCAGAAAAGCATCTGTCCTTGGAAGAGTCCTCCCCAGCTGAGATCTTTTCTGCAGGAGGACTTCATGAAGACTCTGGAGAAGGCTGGTCCTCAGCTCACCTCCCGCCTCAAAGGAGACTGGATTGGACTCTACAGGTGAGACCTACTTGCAATCCATAGTTTTGTCAGAAACACACACCTATTGACACCCGCTTTCTGATCCCAGACAGTTCCTGAGGTGTCCTAACTTTGACGGCTGGTACCGGAACCGCACAAGAGAGATGATGCAGAAACTAGAGGCTCTGCACCTGGAGGCGCTCTGTGAAGAGGTAGGAACACACTGGCAATGATGGTTTAACTAGATGCTGATGAAGAGACTAGAGGTAGAGAACGCAACACAATAGTTAAAATTGAATAATGATATTGATCAGTTAATGGCTGTTTGCTTAGGGTATGTTGAGAACCCTCGGTTGTCAGTTAAAAGTATTTTGATAGTTTAGTCTCTGCCTGACTGCTTCTGTCTCTGTCTCAGGATCTCCAGGTACGTGTCCAGCAGCACACAGAGGTAGAGGCTGTGGACCTGGTCCTCAAACTCAAGGACAAGCTGGTCAGTATGTTAGTGAATGAAACTTTAAATCTGAATGTTGAATCAGTGCATCTTAAGGTACAGGGCAGCTTTAGTGTCTCCATGAACCTGTCCTTCCTTAATAGAACTTTACCTAGCAGTAACTCATGTCTGGTTTTCTTACTTCAGATTAGCACAGTGACTAAGTATGTCTAGATAAGAGCATCTGTTAAGTTAGAAACATGTGAGGACCTTTCTGAACTAGTCCAGACTATCTGTTGCAGACGCAGGCGGAGAGAGACCAGCTTCCTCTGAGACCAGGGACGCTGACTAAGCTTCAGACGCACATCGACTCTGTTATCCTGTCTTTACCTGAAGACCTCCAGGGCATCCTGCACAAGCCGTCCACACCCTGACCTCTAACTCTGGCCCTGACCTCTCAACCCCAGGGAGAGGAGGAATTGCTGCTTGTGTCTCAGCACTGAGCTGTGGATTTTAACCAGAAAGACATTTTTAAAAGTGCACTTTACCTTTAAGATCCGGGTGACTTCACCTTTAAGATCTGGGTGATGTGTGCCCCCCCCCCCCATGTGCAGTGCTGGCATTGCCCAAATCCACTTATCATTATGCAACCAGTCAGATATAAGGGAACCCAAGCTGAGATTTTTCCTCCCAGACAGTATGTCAGTCATGTATCTGTGGCTTCTGGTGATGCAGATCGAGTCAAACATGAAGGTTGGCAGGTGTTAGAAAAGGGCTTAGTCCTTGTGGGTAACCGACCCTTGGATTACCAACGTTCTGGGTGGGTCCGTTGTGCAGCTTTAATAAATCCCCAGAGTGGTAGTGGGCTGGATGGTGTAGAGGTCTTTACTCCTCAAATAGTCAACACTATAGCATGTCATCCGAGGTTCCCGGCTTATATATACGTTGAAGAGGCATAACGAGGTATAGATAAACAGGACTGTATTTATTGGTTCAGAAGACCTCATTCATTGGGCACAAAATCAACTGACACAATAACAGACTAGCTGACTTTGTGTGTCTGAAAATAAATGGTTTGCTTTCTGTTGCAAGACTTTTGGGCCCAGTTCAGAAAGGCTGAGCTGTGTGTAAAGGGCACTTGCTGTGCCCACTTATTCTGAGATTCTAGTTTAGGATGTATAATGGCAGTTAATTTATCCTCTACACATTTTAACATTGCTGGGCATATACCATTCAAATGTTGAATAGGTTATGTGGTGAACACGTAATTGAAAAGATTAGCAATAGCTTTTGTACATTGTTGAAATGTCTATGGGATGAATGACCTTGGCCATTCATTTCCTGAACCATCGAGGGCTAGACCTTCTGAGCCCTCGAAGTTCCGTCTCAATACTGCCTGCCTCACTAAAATATAAACCAGGGTGCTATCCTTGTTCTAGACCAGTAGTACATCATATTTTACCAATCTTAATGAAAAGAACATTACAGGGAAAGTATTGTGTTTGCATCTTAAATAGCAGCCCATTCTGTGAGTGTACATTATAGAGGGCATAGGGTCCCCTTAGGGTTGCATTCCTTTCTACATCCACAGAGAAACCGTCTGATTGGATGATTGGTCGTGATTGTGAAGTTCCAGGATACTATCAATTGATAGTTATGTTAAGACCCACTACAACAGGAGCCACGGTCTTCTGCACCAGAACATAGTGGCGTGCTACCAGTCTCTGTCCGGTTCTGTGTACAGCAGTACTCCTGGTCCAGTATAGTCCAGCGGTGGATCTAGTGGTTCCGGTGAACACCTTGACCCATGCATCATTTCGCTGTTCCCTTTACCTCGTCTCCACCTCTCGTGTGTCACTATCTCAAGGAAGACGAAACACTAATACAAACAAATTACATTTTTAACAGTCAGTAACACTTTTAGGAAATGGGGTGACATTTCAGACAAAGCCAGTGATTGTCTCTGTTCTCCACACCAAAATATTGTAGGCCCATGGATAAATGGGTGTTGACACTGTAGGCCCATGGATAAATGGATGTTGATGCTGTAGGCCCATGGATAAATGGATGTTGATACTGTAGGCCCATGGATAAATGGATGTTGATACTGTAGGCCCATGGATAAATGGATGTTGATACTGTAGGCCCATGGATAAATAGATGTTGATACTGTAGGCCCATGGTTAAATGGATGTTGATACTGTAGGCCCATGGTTAAATGGATGTTGATACTGTAGGCCCATGGATAAATGGATGTTGATACTGTAGGCCCATGGATAAATGGATGTTGATACTGTGGGCCCATGGATAAATGGATGTTGATACTGTAGGCCTATGTATAAAGGCTGTAATTTTGGCTTCATAACAGTGTGCCTTTACACCCTTAAGTACAATTTCTCTGAGACAGGTTAGGCCTATTCTTGTACTAACTAGCATTTTCCATGTAAATTAGCATATGTTTTAGTTGAGGACCTAATCTATGTCCAGGAAACCCCACTCTTACCATGTTGCATTTAAGCTGTTTTAAGAAAGGTTAATTTTCATTTTTATGCTTGGAATTGCACCAGTTTTGAATTCCATGTTTGGTGTTGCTCAACCACGAGAAGCGCAGTAAGGAGCTAACTGATGGAAGGATAGAGTATATCTTTAAAAGTGCTTCCTGCTTTGTTAGACATTCAGATGTGTGCTAAACAACAGTACTGCAGAGGTTATTTTGTTATTAAACAGGGATGTTGATGTCTGGCTTTTCAAATGATGGAATACCTATAGTTGTTCATTATGGATTTTAAACTGATTGATTTGTTGAATATTTGTTACAGAATATTTTATTTTTCTTGATCAGCTTTTATCATGGGACGTGCCTTAGGGATGATGAAGATTTATGAACCAAAGACTGACTGATTTAGGTTAGATGTTGAACCGTCTGTGAAGTAGTACTTGGTGAAATCCACAGAGGACTGCTAACTCGTTAACATGTCATTCTGATCTGCTTCAAACACCATTCTTCCTTTGGAAACGTATGTAAAGTATAGGAATTCCAATGGAGCTGTATGTAACACCATTTTTCCATTGGAACTGGCCACTGAGAAACCATTTCCGATCAGTTAATACTGGTTGGTAAAACCTTATGACAATTGGTTGTTGGGCAACTATGTACAGCTATGTTTTTTCATGTTGATAATACTTATTTTAACAAGTTTGAATTTTGTATAGATGTCTATTCTCATATTCCACTCAACTCAATATGACATTTTGTGTATACATGTTGACAATTATTGTGCAGTTTTTTCCACAAAATATAGATATTACTGACATGGAATACTATAACTATGTAAAATTTTCTAAGGGGAAAGAACTGCGATTATGGATAGTAACAAAGCACATTATATAGTACATAAGTATAGGACATACAGTATTTTTACATTTACAATGTTTACTTACAATTGATCGATTCTTTTCTAGGTCTGTTGAAGCCATAACGTAACCACTGGTTGAACTATTTCAATCGTGTAATGCTTTCTATAAGAGGAAGTATTTTTATGTGAATAAAAAGGCAACTATGAACTATTCTAAATAATGGTTAGGCTTCTGTCTCCGTTGTTTTGATGTAAAGCGACCTGCTGTGAAATGAATACAGAACTTCCAATAGTATGACAGCCTTGTGAACCAATCCGATTCTATCTCGACACCATGACAAACATTACGACACATCCACTTGGGTGACTCCAACAGAGTGAAAGTGACGGGGAAGAAACAGGCAGAGAGGAATCGGCGCAGCCACTTGCCTGGCTGTAACTGTATGACCTGACTAAAATGACATCGCTAATCGCCACATGCAGTCTACCACTGGAACCGAGAGACTATATAAACAGAGCGATGCGCACGAATAGCATAAACGCCAGCGCCACAGTCTTCAGGTCGAGAGTAACTTTTTTTGGGGGATAATACACTTAACATATTGAGCCAGAAATGGGTGTCATGGTTTCGCTACTTTTCTCTCGTTTCTTCGAGAAAAAACAGCTGAGAATTCTGATGGGTAAGACTTGTTACAATTGTCTCATTGCGTTATTAACAATGTTTGTAAAATGAAATAACCTCTTATTGTCCTCTTCCATTTATACTCACGTTATACGTGTGAAGCAAAGGGAACGTTTTAGCTAATCTAAACATTACGTGTTACCATCTAGAGTATTTAACTGATCCACATTGTTCGCAGTTGGGTTAGACGCTGCAGGCAAGACCACAGTCCTGTACAAACTAAAACTTGGAGAAGTTGTCACTACAATCCCTACTCTTGGTAAGCATTGATGTAATATCATAACTTTGTTCGAAATCATGCTTAATGATAGCAATACATTTAGTGATGGCTGTGGAGTGATTGACCTGGACTGGGCTTTTTAAGTAATATACGTTTTAAATATTTGACAAGGCTCTGCCAGACATAGCTGAATGTCTTTTGTTCTGTTCACTATAGGGTTCAATGTGGAGACGGTTGAATACAAGAACATCAGTTTCACAGTGTGGGACGTAGGTGGACAGGACGTCATCAGACCTCTATGGAAACACTATTACCAGAACACCCAGGTAAAACTACAGCCCTAATACTTACATAGACTTCGGAATTGGCGGGTAGAATCATGTTTATTTCAATGGTCAAGCATTACACTCGCTTTCTTCTAATATTGTAACGAATCGATATTATAAAATCAAGTATGAGTATATAATTTATCACACAAAGGTTCGTTTACGTATTGATTTTCAGTGTTAGTGTGAAGACATAAGATTACTAACCATATTCGAGCTAGCAGCGAGCGACACACGGACGTTTCTCCCAAACTTCCTGGGTTACCAAGGAAACCGCCAGCCCTTAAAGGAACATCTGGACATTGTTTTATCCGTTATATTTTTAAGACTCACACAAGATGTATGTAGCTGCTGTGTCTGGTCCAAGAAGTTAGTTTGAGGCCTTGGCCATAGAACACCCAGGTAATACTATCCCTGATGTTTAACAGCCTCTATAGAACAACAATTTTCATTCCAGTCAATCTAGAAAACAGTGGATTTCCAACAGAAGTGTTGTCATGTCTTCCTCCAGGGTCTGATTTTTGTGGTGGATAGCAATGATCCCGAAAGGATGAATGATGCTTCCGAGGAACTGCACAAGATGGTTAGTCACCGAATCTGTCTTAACGTTAATCATTCCACCCTTTCCTATGAAAACACTTAATGCTGATTTTGGAGACTGGAGTGGACTATTGTCACTGTTTGATGTGACCTTTCTGATTTCCTATATGGAGTGTTAATCACACTTCTAACAGAAATGCTGTAAGAGTCTTTTCCAATTTAATGGGCCTGTTCTGATTCCCTGTGTTCTGTCATTGACCGCCAGCTTGAAGAGGATCAGCTGAGAGATGTAGTTCTGCTGGTGTTTGCCAACAAACAGGACCTTCCTAACGCCATGTCTGTCTGTGACATCACAGATAACCTGGGATTGCGAAAACGTCCACTGAATATTCCCGTAAGTATATCTGGAACCTGGAAATCTGGATTTTCCCAGGCTAAAGACACGTGCTTTTAACTACACCTGAAACCACTCAGATCTCTGAATATATCCCTTTTAGCAGATCTGATCCCCTTTAACACTAACTCATACAAAAGTTAAGGCCTTGAATGATTTTGAACAGGACTCAAACTGGGACTAAATCTGACCTGGCTATTAGACTAGAAATTCAGCTTTTATCTAAATGTAAAATGTCAAGCATGTGTCTGTCTGATAAGAATGAGTGCTGTTTCCTCTGCTTAGTGCTGCCTGTTTGTCTCTCTCCAGTGGTTTGTTCAGCCTGTCTGTGCTACCAAGGGTTCAGGGCTACTGGAGGGACTGGACTGGCTGGCTGACCGGCTCTCCCAGCGCTAACTAGCTGAGCTGGTTCCAAAGAGGGATGTTTTTCCTTGGTACAGATCTATGATCAGCTTTCCCTCCCCCAATCCTAAATAATCACTGAAATGCCAAACTGACCCAAGATCAGCGTCTACATGCAACTTGACCGAGGACCAGCTGAGTGACCTTTTTTTTTTTTTTACAACCAGAAGACATCATTTACTCAACCAGAGTAAAGGTCAACCAGAACAAACCTAAGTGCATTCCTGAGTTACAGTTTTTACATTTCTTTCCAAATGCACTGTTATATATTGCACATAATCTGTCATTTATTTTATTACTGAATGTAAGGATATTCTTTGTCAATACCAATGTATTTATTTCCTAATATCTACCCCCACTTATAATAAAATAATGTAGAAATGCATTCAGGTGAAATGTAGTTTGTGAGGATAATTATTCATAAATATTAATTTTGGAGGTGGTTAAATGTTTTTTGGGCATTGATTAGACTTTGAGGCATTTTATAATTCTTTAGACATGGAAGTGATGAAATAATTTTTGTTAAGAGTCGGATTCAAACCCATGCTGTAGCAGTAGTTATATAGTTTTACTTCCCATCACTTGGGACTAGCTACGCCAGTGCATTCCATCACTGTGGCTCAACACTGGGAATACTACAAGCTACTGCCACTAGATTTAACTCCTTTTCACACCTCTGGACACTTGCCATAGAGTATAGTAACAATTTCAGTTCCTTTTAATATTGGTTCTGTTTTGGTTTGGCGCTCTTCTCTGGCTTTCCGCTTGGGTGTCCGTCGCTGTGCCTCCAGCGCCTCCTCCCTCACCCCTCTGCTCTCCAGTCTCTTGGCCTCCCCCGCAGCTACAGAGAGGGAGTGGAACTTGCCAACAGCGCTTCATCTGTTGGAGTGACAGAGAGATGCATGCTGGTAGCAGACAGCCTGATGCTTTTATAGTCACCCTTGGGTACCACTCAGCACGTCTAGTGGGGAATTAAATCCTTCCCTTAATGACAAAAAACAATCTCCTTTGCAGTGTGCATGTATGTGAAAAAAATTAAATGATTTGAAACATTAGGGGTAGGAAATTCTTAGATTAATTACTAAATGACCCAAAGATAAAAGAAAAAAAACTCATAAGGACACGAAATGCATTTCACTATAACAAAACTTAAAAACACCTGGTTTCCGAGGTTAGGACTTGGGTTATAATTATAGTAAGTGGTAATCTCTAATGGAAATATCTGTTTAAACAAATCTGTTGAAACATTAAATGGTAAGAAATTGTTATGGTTCAAATATAATTACAGTAAATTATTGATTGTTAAAAGTTGTTCCTGATTTTGGGTTTCTGTCAATGATTATTTGAAATGTGTTGGGCGAGACTTTACTTCCTCTATTGCACAAACTTTAAACGCTAAGGAATTACCCAAAGATTTAAACAATTTTAATATTGTAACCATGACTATCGGTTGCTATGCAAGTTAGGGTTTAGGGTAATTAACTATTAGTAAGCAAAATTGTGAGCTTGGATTCCCACACAACACATCTTACTATGGCTGGGAATTGGGCTGAGTGTTGTTTTTTAGTGTCTGATTGGTCAGTTGGTTTGTGGTCTCAGGGAGGCTGCTCATTGCTATCAGATATTGAGCAGAGTAATTTAATAGTTTCACTAGCAGTCTAGAGGAAGAACTGTGTTACATGGTACCCTGGCAAAGACCTAAAACACTCAATCTATTCCTCACATCCAGTCTCCTTGCCTGCAGCTTAACTCTTCTGAAGGTCAAAAGGTCCCTCTCTTCATACTTCTGAGCCGCTGAGAGACGACCAAGAACCCACAGATGTGTTCAAGGTAGAGTAGAGGACATGGCTGGGCTCGGCTTCCACCGGAGGTCGCAGACCAGAGCAATGTGGTCAGAAGGGTGCGAGACGCTGGGCAGGGCCTGACAGGTGGTGACCTCCTGGTGGGTGGGCAGTGGGATAATCTGGTCAACCTGAAACACCCGTGGCTCCATGAAGATGTAGTCCAGGCAGCCGTGGAAGCCTCCCACATAGTTGGTATAGGCGGGCTCCCCGCAGGCGCTGCTCAGCTGGAAGGGGTTGGAGGCGTCCATGGGACAGAGCTCGTCTGGCCCGTTGGAGCTCCAGTCGGTGTGGCTGTGGGGAAGAGCTCCCTGGCACATTAGCTGAAAGACCCCAGAGGAGGGGGTGCTGTTGAAGTCTCCGGAGAAGAGGAGTGAGGCATCTGGGTGACTCTGGGTGATCACATGCTGGAGGTGTTTCAGAGCCACAGAGATCTGGATCAAACGCACATTCCCACCTGCATCACAGAACCCATAGGGCAAGGTAACAGAACTGTTAAAACAATGAAACAGCAAGGTATCAGAACCGTTAGAACAATGAAACAGCAAGGTAACAGAACCGATGGAACAATGTAATCACACAGAAAAATTTGAACAATTTAATATCAAAGTATGAAGAACCGTTAGAACAATCTATAACCACAGAACCATTAGAACAATGCAGTAACAAAGGACATAGAACCGTTAGAACAATGTAATAACACAGGGCATAGAAACAGAACAATCTATAAACGCAGAACATAGAACCATTAGAACAATGTAATAATATAGAACAATCTGGAACAATATAACTAATAATAATAAGCAATGACAATGGAGCGGTTCAGTTGACTAGGAGAATAGACACGTTTACTTGTAACTAGCAGCCAATGGTTAGTATCTGGAGAGGTTACTAGTTGTAACTAGCAGCCAAGGGTTAGTATCTGGAGAGGTCACTAGTTGATGCTAACATGGAGCTGTTACCTTTGGGATGCCAGTACAGGTGGGTGTTCGCAACACAGATCTTCTTGGATGGTTCGTTCTGAAACTGAAGCACACTCACCTAAAGAAAAGAGAAGGTACGTTTTTAGCCAAACTGAGCTGAGCGGAGAGTTCAACACGCACAGTTCTAATGAACCTGATTTAATGATCAGCAGCAGACGTATCAACGATATTATACAGCATAAGTGTACCTGTAGCGTGGTAGATCTCTGCACCACCTTGTCCTTCAACGTCGGGTTACTGTTTACTCTGTCTAACAGCTCTTCATGTAGACGGTCTGACGTCAGGGCCTCACTCAGCATGATGTCATGTTGACTGAGAAGTTTCAACTTTGACCTCCTGTAGTAGGTTGCCAAGCCCTCGTGTTGCTTTTCCTTGATCCTGAAGACGCCGTCGAAACCAAACGCATCCAGGGCCGGAGACAGACTGTCAGAGAACACGCTCTTGTCAACTTCCTGAAGGCAGATGACGTCGGCGTTGTAGCCCGACAGTTCTTTTTTTATAAGACTTTGTCTGTAGTCCAGCTCCAAAGCATACGGGGCGCAGTAGGGGTACAGCACGGTTTTGGAGAGCTCTGTCTGTGCATAAACATCCGCGAGGATGTTGTATGACACCACTCTGATGGTGAACTCGTCAGTAACCTTGTTTGTGTACATGTGTCTGTTGTCAAATGTACAGGTGCCAGGTCCCGCCTCGACTGTAGCGACGGTTACCAATTCCTCCTCCACCCCACACCTTTTACCGTCTCCCGGCGTGCATGTCAGTTTTAGTTTACAGCCAATGTCCATATTCGAGGGGATAAACACCCTTTCGTTCCCCACCTCAACCCAAACCTCCTCTCCCCGACCCCGTTCATCACCCGCACCAGGCGCCCTCTCTTTGAACCATTTAAACCGACAGTCTTTCAGATCCCCGAATTCTACTTCTAGCCTCGGACACACGGGGAAGCCGGCCAGAAGAGATGCAGGAAGCTCTGTCGTGGTAAACGTGGGAGGGTTCCTTTCCACTGTGTACTCGCAGTTTCCAACGTGTAACACCGCACCGTCCTGCCATGCATCCGAGTTTATAGCATCCTCTGGTACAATGTCTCCGTTATAGTATAGCCTCACTGATACAGCGGGCTCTGGGGCTTCCGTGGGCGTACGTTTGTTTTTCTTGGATTTCTTAGCTTTCCCCTGTCCCTTGATTAAACTGTTCGCGATCCGTGCCAGTGCTTTGCCAAGCTCCTCGGTCTGGTCTCTGAGCATTTGTTTATTGCTACCATCAAGGGCGAACGAAATAGTGAGCTTGGATTCCGACGGAACACATCTTACTACGGCTCGGTTCATTTTTCTGTAAAACCGATATATTATGTTGTAGTTCTCTCCCCTCGTCGAGGCTGCAACTGTGCTTCGTAGAAATAATCTAGACGCGGCTATCAAATAGTTAAACATAAGGCCCAGAGTATTCCGGTAGTGAGCTGCACGAGAAGCAAGCTAGACTGCATCAGTGGCTGGAAGAGCGAAAGTGGTAAAATAAAACGTCAGAACGGCAGGAAACCAGTAAACGTGGTTTTCAGATAAGCAGATTCGATTCTGTTCATTTGATTACTTTAAAAGGGTAAACACTATGTTGTTGAATTACAATCTCACTACAATTCTCAAGGATCGTTTCCACTATAGTACTAAATATGCTATAGAAACTCCGTGATAGAACCAACGTTTTTTATAATTTGTACGTCTTATTCAGCAACAACTACTTCCTTTTTTAAACTGTTGACATATTCTAACATCAGATACAGCCACCTAGTGGACTTGTAGTACTCCGCATGGCATGGTACCACGACCCTTGAATGGATTCTTTTTGGCAGATCATAATGAGAATCAGGAAGAGTTTTATTGCCAAGTAAGTTTCACAACAAACAAGGAATTTGTTCTGGTCCGTTGGTGCAACAATTTATACAAAAGTAATAAGGGAAATAGAGCCAGATAAGAACAGTGGACTGAGCATAAAAACAGCAGACTGAGCATTAATTAATTACTAAAAAATATGTAAGGTGCAAGATTTGTCTAGTTGAGAGTCCCCATGAAGTCAAGGATCACAGAATTTAATGACTACAGACCCATTGCCCTGAACTCTGTGGTTGTGAAGTCATTTGAGTGCCTTGTGCTGTCCCACCTCAAGACCATCACAACCCTCTACTATATCCACTGCAGTTTGCCTACAGAGCCAACAGGTCTGTGAATGACGTGGTCAACATGGCTCTTGACTTTATCCTCCAGTATCTGGACTCCCCTGGAACCTACGCCAGAATCCTGTTTGTGGACTTCAACACCTTCAACACCATAATTCCAAAATTTCTCCAAGACAAGCTGTCCCAACAGGGTGTGCTGAGTCCACATGCAGGTGGATCACAGACTTCCTGTCCAACAGGAGGCAGCATGTGAGGCTGGGGAAGCACCTGTCTGATTCCCTGACCATCAGCACCGGCCCCCCCCAAGGCTGTGTCCTGTCCCCCTCTTCTCCCTGTACACCAACTGGATGAATATAAAACCCCTCCCCATATACACACACAACCCTCAACTGGACA
>JACXGI010001493.1:0-71051 GCA_016801175.1 Esox masquinongy | reverse complement strand
AAAAACATTTTTAAGTTGGCGATGATTCATTGAATAGCCTGCTGAACCATCATGCAACACCAAATGTGGCCAGTTAACTAGACCAATAAAAAGACAGATCAACATTGAAGTTTCAATTACAACAAAATGTCAGTCTTTTAATACATATTTGAAACCTGAAATGACCCCTCTTCAGAAATGATATTCTTTGTAATGTTTTAGTGCATAAATGTTTATTTTGGATTTTCAAGTTCTTAAATTCATGTTGTTAAATTCTCACATTCATCTGTATATATTTAAAGATTAATATAGTATTTCACGTGGGAAGAAACAGGCAGCAGTTAAGGGTTGAACATTATTTGACTTTGTATGGTATTTGAACATTGCATCACAAAGGGTCAGAGAGAAGTACAGCTTAAAGTGTTTGTGCGTGCTAGTTAGTTGTGCAACACGAAAGGAGCTCTCCAGGAACAGGACTGGGGACCACTGAGGAATGAAATGGTAAAATTCCTTGAATGGTCCAGTGAGAGCACCAACCTAAATCCAATTGAAGATGTGTGGCATGACCTGAAGACTGCTCTCCATCGACACTCCCCATGGAACATGACAGAGCTTTTGTATTTTTAATTGGATTAGATTCAACTTTGTCATTTAACAGTACAATGAAATGCAGTAAGTATCTAACCAGAAGTGCAAATTAAGGGGAGAAAATTACATTTTCCAATTCCTGATGGAATTTTCTGCCCTCAATTTGCACATCTACACATACAAGTGGAATGTATAGATGTGCAATGAAGGCAAATGCAGTACAAATGGCAAAACTAAATGGGCAATTAAGGCAAATAGAGGACAGAATATTTACAAGTATTAGGTATAGTGTATGTTACAAGTGGGATAATATAGTGTGTATTGTTTTTTTATCCACTTAAAGGTTTCCCTTAAAAGTCAGGAGTATGGTTTGTAGATAAGTCGGAAAAAAAACAATTTTCATGCATGAAACTCTGTGGCACTGAGACAGCATAATGTGAAAGAAGTTCAAGGGGGTGTTGAATCTATAAACCCTATCAGTTAGCTAACCATTTACAGCAACACCACCATAATAACAGGCCAAAAAACGATAATTGCTGTGATCTTATAATATTACTAATACAACAATAAATGGAAAAACATTACAGCACTATTGCATTAACATATTCATTACACATATCAGTGGATCATTTATTAAATAGGAGATGCATTGAATGAAGTTGGAAGGGTGAACTCCTAGATAGTTCTGTGTTATAGTAACAACTGTTTTTGATAAGTCAATAAATACTAGAACTGGCAAATTTATAAACTTGAATAAAATGTAACTGATCTAGGAGCAACTTCTTTACATACAGTGGCCTTCTTGCTCCAAATGTTTGGACCCTGAACTCGAACTACATCATGCTTGTAGAGAGACGGGAGACATTTGGTTCCTGTTTCAGTAACGGTCTTTTTGTACATATTCTTGTCCTGTTTGTTTCTTTCACTATAGGGTAGTGTCGTCCTCAGCCTACCACCCATTAAGAGTTCAGCGAGGAGGCTCAGTAAGTCAGCAGAACTTCATATGGATCAGAACCACCATCTGTTGCCTTCTGTTGGATCAGAACCACTATCTGTTGCCTTCTGTTGGATCAGAACCACTTGGTCTGCGGTTGTGAGGCCGGTTGGATGTACTGCCAAATTCTCAGAAACGCCTTTGGAGGCGGCTCATGGTAGAGCTGGCACGCTCCCTCAAAACTTGCGACATCTGTGGCATTGTGCTGTGTGACGGAACTGCACATTTTCAAGTGGCCTTTTATTGTGACCAGCCTAAGGCACACCTGTGCAATACTCATGCTGTCTGATCAGCATCTTGATGTGCCACACCTGTGAGGTGGATGGATTATCTCGGCAAAGAAGAAGTGCTCACTAACACAGATTTAGAAAGAACAATATTTGACAGAAATAGGCCTTTTGTGTATATAGAGAAAGTCTTAGATCTTTGAGTTCAGCTCATGATAAATGGGGGCAAAAACAAAAGTGTTGTGTTTATAATTTTGTTCAGTGTAATGTTGATTCCTTTTGTCCACCACAGAAGCATCATCATAAGCAACATTTCTTATTTATTTCATGCCAGGGTACACAGGTACAGAAATGTCAAAATCATTTTTTTTTAATCAGTGCATCCTTAGTACCAACATACAGTAATTTATCTAATTCAAACGTTACAAGCCCTTCAATCTAACTACAAGAAAACAGATCTTATAACAACCCATGCACGTCACATTATCCGTTCAGTTTACTACCATCTGATCTTAAGTAGCCCAAATAGTCTCAAAATCCCCTTTTGATTCCCTACTGATGAAGGATGTGTGTATCTGGGTACATGTGAACTTGTAATTCTGAGTGTGTCTGTGTGATGTCCAACTGTACAGAGCTTATTAGTGTGATTTACAGTTAGTATGATAGTCTCTCTTCCTGTACAGTGTCTCCAAAGCAGTCAATTTTAGGTTATTTAACAGAAAATTTTCCCAAAGGCAGAATAACATGATAGTATTCCCTTATGAGTACTAAGTGATGAATAGTAAGTTCAGATTTGATCAAAAAGTACTTCCTACATTCTTAGGAATGTTTATTCACCATTATGTATCCACTGATGTGTTTTGAAGAAAACTGAATTGATTCTTGTTGCACAGTGAGAACATGAGTATGGCTTCTCTCCTGTATGCTGGTGATTTCTGCAGTGGTCTAATCGAGAGAGCATCACTCCACAAACAGAACAGGTATATGGCTTCTCTACTGTGTGCCATTTTTGATGACTAGTAAAATTAAATGATGAAATGAAACTCATCCCACAGTCAAGTTTCAAGGTATATTTGTCAAATCCAAACAACACAGCATCATCCCGCACAATGAAAATCTTGTGACATGGCACCCAACCAGGGGTGTAGAATTAGGGGGGACGGGGGTTGTGACCCCCCCAATAGTACAGACAATGTGACCCCCCTGGAAAAGAGGAAAAATCCTGGGATCCATTGGCCCTGACCCCCCCCCCCAAATATACAATACAAACCTACGCAGTTGCACCCAACAACTACATAGTGAGAATTAAGACGAAAAATATATAAGCAAAAATATAGCCAAACAAAAAATGAAACAATAATAAACATAACACTGCACACTAGCAGCAGTTTAAAAAAGTACTCTAAACTAGCTGCAATCTGGGTAGTAGTATTGAACATTATAAGTCAGAACAGATGAAAGGTTTTTATCTTATATGTATGCGCTGGTGAAGTTTGAGGGGATGTAAATGAGAGAAACTATTCGGACAGTCAGAGCAGGACTAAGGTTTCTCACCAGAATGTATGCGCTGGTGAATGTTAAGGCTGAAATATCGAGAGAATCAATTTCCACATTCCGAACAGGAGTAAGTCTTCTCTCCAGTATGTATGCGCTGATGAATTTTAAGGTTACCTATATTAGAGAAACCCTTCCCACATTCAGAACAGGAGTAATTCTTCTCTCCAGTATGTATGCGCTGATGAATTTTAAGGTTACCTATATTAGAGAACCTCTTCCCACATTCAGAACAGGAGTAAAGCTTCTCTCCAGTATGTATGTGCTGGTGATGTTTTAGGTTCTAATTTTGAGAGTCTCCCCACAATCAAAACAAGAGTAAGACTACTCTCCAGAATGTATGCGCAGGTATAAGGTTATACTTAAAACAGAGAAACTCGCCCCACAGTCAGAGCAGGAGTAAGGCTTTTCTCCAGTATGTATGCGCAAGTGAGCTTTAAGGCTACTTAAATGAGGCCTTACTCCAATAAGGCCTCTCACCAGTGTGCACTCTGATGATTTGTATGTTCAGATGATGTAATGAAACACTCCCCACATACAGAACAGGAGTAGGGTTTCTCTCCATTATGAATGAGCATGTGACCATTAAGGGAACTGTTATAGAAATTTGTTGAACTAATGTATTAGTGCCTTTTACAGATGTATAGGGGAGTAAAGAATTACTGGTTTTGTATTGGGCTAATTAGAAAGGTACCAAACCTGTATTTAGCCAAGTAGGAAGAATGCAAGATATTTTCTTTGTGTCGTAATTAAGAGAGGGACAAGACATGGGTGGACAGTTGAAGTTAAGAGGTATTTGTAAAATACAGATGGATAACCTGCATTTCGGTGACCCTTGGGCGGAGAGAGAAACTGATGAGAAGAATAAACCTAACTGGTTTAGACCAGATTAACATGTTTTGATGAAATGTCAGTTATTTTGTGAGATATTCTAACACTTTCATGCCTATACAAAAAGGAGGTTTTCTGAACTCTTCTTCAGACAGACTCTCACTGATCTTGTGTTAGTGTCTTTCCATCTCTATTTGCAAATATTGTATAATAAACTGTAATGGTGTTTAAGAGCATTTTGATCTCTGTCTTACCTTCCTTACTAAGAGTTATATTTGATGGAATTGCCATCAAAGAACCAAGTGCACTAAAAACTTTCCCACAGTCAGAATAGGAGTAAGGTTTCTCACCAGTATATTTTCTCATGACCTTCAAAGGAAAAAAGTGTACAGAAACTTTTCTCACATTCAGAACAGGAGTAAGTGTGCACTCTCCAGAGTGCATCCTCTGATGAATAGTAAGATCATGTGATGTAATGAAACAATCCAGCACTGGCGTAAGGTTTCTCTGTGGTATGTATTCATTGCTGTGTTTTTAGGCTTCCACTTTGAGAAGCTCCTCCCACATTTTGGAGTACAGCTTTTCTCCTGTGTGCACTCTCTGATGAACAGCAAGTTCATCTGAAGTAATGAAAGTTGCCCCACAATCCGAACAAGTGTGTTTCTCACAAATTAAATTTAAGGTGTCTTTTGAACTGTGATGGAGATAAGGCCCTTTCTTTAATTATTTTGTTTGGTACACACACGCTAAGGAGAATGAAGTGGAACTTCAAGTTATTATAATGGTTATTTTTCCTTAATATTACATAACTACTGTTTATGAACAGGGTATTGCATACAATGTCCCTTTCAGAATCCTTTCATTTTATAGTATCTTCTACTATAACATTTAGGTGATTTTAAATAAGTACCAATTATTATTTTGGTTACAATACACCAAATGAATCTGTAAAGTAGTATTTTGAGGGCACGACTAGCAAGGCCACATTTTTGTTGACAAACGCTACCCAACATCACAGTCTGCTGATTATATGAAAAAACCTAAGGCTGGGCAACCGTGGGTGTCCTCTCTGAAAGTGGTTTGGGGTTTCTAAGTAATTTCACAAAAAGTTATTGAATTTTCCAATTTGTTCATGTTAATATATAGAAACAAGAAACCATGCAATTCAAGTTCAGCCCGCCCGCAACAGAAAGTGTTGCCATCTCGAGATTCGAACCCGGGTCACCCACCTGAAAGGCTGTGTCGTTAACCACTACAGAACAGAGCTGTACATTTGCCAGCTGTCAATATAGCCTCTTGTCTCTATCCTGAACAAATCCTCTTTTGCCACTGGCTGTTTTAATAGTTAATTGGCCATTCGTGAATGACATTGATACAGTTAAACTGACTAACGTTTCTTACTAAGTTTACCTCTACCTCTAGCGTATATGTATGCCGTTTGCCACTAGCCGTTTTAACAGCATATTAGCAAGTAATAAGCTTTACAAGTATCTACTAACTTACTGGAATAGTCATAAGAATTGAGCAATTGCTAGCGAGTCTGCCAACGCTATTTCATTTCATGGCATAAGAACGTATTTTCTTTCATTGCAAAACAACATACTTTTTTCTTTCATTCGTGAATGACATTTATACAATAACTATCAATAAAGGCGACGATAACTAACTTTTTCATCAAGTGAAAAGACGAGATAATCGTGGAATCTACCAGAAATAATTAATAAATGTCGTTGCTCTCAATAGAATCTAACTTAGGTCTTCCACATTAGAGGCACTGTCTTTAAACCACTACGCCACGGCATAACACGTCTCAGCAGTCGCTAGACTCCATTGAGGATTGTGTTACACTGACTAACGTTTCTTATTAAGTTTACCTCCACCATAGCGTCGATGAACTGTATTGCGTTTGCCACTGGCCGTTTTAACAGCTTATTAGCCAGTAATAGGCTTAATAGGCCTAGTATTTACTAACTTCCTAGGAATAATCTTAACAATTGAGCAATAGTGAGACTGAAGATGAACTTTTCCATGCCAAAAACAGTCGCAATATAACCGTATACAGTTTAAGTTAAGGCTTACTATAACGTAACTAATGTATGTTGCAGCAAGCAAATGTGTTTGTCTATCCTGACCCAAAACACATTCACGGATGCGTACTTCGAAAATCCACCAGAAACAGTCGCAATTATTTCAGGTTTACGATAATGTAGATACTGAAGGTTTTAGCCAGCGAAGTTTTCGTCTATACGGAATAATTCATAATGCGTGCTTCGCCTGCGAGGAGATACAAACTCTGGTCCTATAGTTTACAGGTCCGCTTCTCTAACCACTACGCTATTTAACAAGGTGCAGTCAGTCAGTCAATCACTCAGTCAGTCACATTCGCTGGCTCCGCTTACGCGGTCAAACAAAGGCTGCGCAAACATGAGTCTTTGCTCTCTGAACAATCTGAAAGTGGTTTGGGGTTTCTAAGCCATATAGTTAAAAAGCTTTTGAATTAATAACTCTGAGGCATGTAATTTGTTGACGTATCTAGCCATAAGCAGACCGCTGTATACGTCGATCAATACACCGGATTGTAGTGTGGCTGAGTTCGAGAACACAGGACCTGATCTCAGGTTTCGAATATCCAATATCAACCAACTTTACCTCGGTTACCATTCCCTTGGAACCCAATCAATCGTAAGGATTTCCATCCATAAACCCTCAATAAATTCCCTGATTTCAGACTACACAACACTGATACAGAATGTGAACATATGAACAGGGTTGCAGAACGTTCGACTGGTTGCGCCTCCCAGCGATGAGGTACTCAAATCAAAACCCACCAATACATTTAGCTAGCTAACGTTACCTAGGTACTAAATCCAGGCCATCGCGTGGTAAAAGCTATTGTTAGCCACATGAAACTGCTAGTGAGCTAAGTAAAAACATCAGTTAATGTGGCTACTATACACATCAACACGCCTTAGAACATTACTACACATTGTAACAAACAATTCATTCCAATTATTACTTAAAACACAAACACATAAGTCTTGCTCAAATTCGATATTTACCAGTTGCCTTTGATACGAGGTTTAACGTACTCCCCAGATAGACGAAGTTGGCGTCGAAAGCCGCAATATAGTGAGCCACAATAGCGGATTCTTCTTCTTCTTCTTCTTCTCTGCATATACCGCCACCTACCGTACCGGAGTGTGAGGCCACTCACGGCCTGCCTTTCTTATATCCTCCCGCTCAAACCTGTAGCCCTGAGAAATCAACATACAGTCATAGCCACCATCCCACTCCCCTTCCCTCCCCCCAGCAACCCCTCTACATCCCACTTCCTACCCTCCCCTCTAACCTTCTCATACAACCTTTCCCTCTCAACATCATAATGCTCACAATACATTAACACATGTTCAACTGTTTCCTCCACTAAACACCCATCACTCAGCCCTGTTTCATGCTTACCTATCACCTTCAATGACGTGTTCAGTCCTGTATGCTCTAACCTTAGTCGACGCCCATCACAGAGCCCTGTTTCATGCTTACCTATCACCTTCAATGACGCGTTCAGTCCTGTATGCCCTAACCGTAGTCGACACCACATCACCTCTTCTCTCCTACACCACATATTCCTCACCTCTACCCTCACTGTCCGCTGCATCCCATAATACCCTCTCCCCTTCCTGCTACCATGCCACTTCCTCTGCCAACAGTCAACACCTACCCCCTTTATCAACGTTTTAGTTTCCCCCCGTCCTAACGGTACCTGTGCACCCAACCCCTCCTTCCTCCACCCACTCCTAGCCAACCTGTCAGCCCCTTCGTTACCCTCCACACCAACATGAGCCGGCAACCAGCAGAACCGAACCACCACACCCATCCTCTCCAATCCCAACAACAACACCATCATCTCCACCAACAAGTCACCTCTGTCCGACCTTCCGGTCTGTAAGCTGCCTAACACCGCCGCTGAGTCGGAACACACCACCACTCTCAAGGGTCTCACCTCCTCCACCCACCTCAACCCGAGAATCATCGCCACCATCTCTGCCGTATATACAGACACCTGGTCTGTCATTCTCTGAGCCAACTGTACATTAAAATCCGGCACATACACCCCCACACCAACCCTTCCACTCTCAGGATCCTTCGACCCATCTGTATATATCTGGAGAAAGGTGTAGTACCCCTCACCAACATACCTTTCCACACATCGACCCATGCACCCCTCATCCCACTCCTTCCTTCCCTCTAACAAACTGACATCCACCCCTGGCTTTGAAAACAACCAATGTGGAACATTACCCAGTGTGACTGTAGGCCCCACTTCCCACTCACTTAATCCATACTCCTCCACCAACTTCCCAATCACCCACCCATACACCTTTACCTTGCCCACTTCCCTCTCCCAGCAGTCAGCCACAGCTTTGACGGCTGGATGCCCCTTCACGCTCCCCTTTAATCTGACCCAGTACGTCAGTGCCAGTTTATCTCACCTCAGGTCCAGCGGCATCTCCCCAACTTCCACTTGCAAGGCCTCGACCGATGTTGTGTTAAACGCACCTACACACAGCCGTAACTCGGTCGCCCGGACCACATCTAAACATTTCAACACTGATTTAGCTGCATACCCATACACAAAACACCCATAGTCTAAAATTGACCTAATCAGCCTCTGATACATACACACCAGAGTATGTCTATCCACTCCCCAATCATACCCTCCCACTGCCCGCATAAGGTTCATAGCCCTTCGACATCACACAGCAATATACTGCACGTGGGTCCTCCAAGTCAACTTCTCATCAAACCATATGCCAAGGTACTTGAATTCTGACACCCGCACCAATTCCTGCCCATATAGACACAATCTCACCCCTTCAACCTTTCTCCTAGAATACAACATAAAACACGACTTGGCCACTGACATTCTGCACCCCCAAGTCAACGACCACACCTCCACCCCTATAACTGCTTCCTGTATCTTCTTCATCACCCAGTCCACATTCCTTCCTTTTCTCCACATTGCCCCATCATCTGCATATAAAGCCACCCCCATCTCTGGACCCACTGCCCCAAACATGTCATCGATCATCACCACAAACAACACTGGGCTGAC
This sequence comes from Esox masquinongy, assembly GCA_016801175.1. Classification (NCBI taxonomy): domain Eukaryota; kingdom Metazoa; phylum Chordata; class Actinopteri; order Esociformes; family Esocidae; genus Esox; species Esox masquinongy. Next base: position 61,765 of record JACXGI010001493.1, on the reverse strand, counting down.
CACACTGCCCTGCGGCGTACCATTAGCAACCTCAAACTCCCTGGACAGGTCCTCCCCCACCTTCACCCAGAACACCCTTCCAAACAAAAAACTCAAAATCCAATTATACAGCCTACCTACTATACCCAACCTACTCAACTTAATCACCAGCCCCTCTCTCCACATCGTGTCATATGCCTTCTCCACATCAAAATACGCCACACACATCACTTCCTTCAACGTCAGTGCTTATGCTATCTTAATGCTAACCGTGACCAATGCATCTGCAGTTGACCTACCCCTCCTGTGCATCCCGCTCTGTGCATCACTCACCAAACCCCTCTGCTCCAGAAAAAACTCCAGCCTAGCCACCACCATCTTCTCCATCAGTTTACCCAGATTGGATGTCAATGCTATGGGCCTATAACTCACCACCTTCGTAGGTTCCTTACCTGGTTTCAAAAACGGCAAAACCACTGCTCTTTTCCACCCAGCCGGAACATTCCCAGACCTCCTCACCTTATTACTCCGACACTGCTCGTCTCACACAATCCAACGTTTTTTTAACCATCACATTACATATCCGGTCTTCTCCCGGGGCCGTCTTCCTGGGTGATTCTCTGAGACTGGTGCCTTTTGGGTCATACTTTTTTTTTTTAAATACCTCAAATGATTGTATTTCTGATCACTACATCGGATAGTGGACTAGTTAAATCTTTGAGAAAATATATTTTCCCACCTCAGGCATGAAATCCCTTTCATTAATAGGCATTTCTTTCTCACTAAAAGTCGTTTTGAGTTCAACCCCGTCACAGAAAACTTGGACCCTGAGTGTATACGATTTGAACAAATATTGAAGTAAATTCTTGTAGATCCTTAATAATAAGATGTCCCTTGTTAGAAATCGCTGATTCTAAGTATAATTTTTATTTTAAAATACTCACCATTTGACTTGCAAAAGCAGGTCATGAGAACTTTATCTGACATCGGCCTTCATATTTTATCAAAAATATGCACTAACATAAGGATTTGATTAGGCTTTCATATTTTTTTCAGATTATCCTGTAAATTGTACACACACTTCAACATACATGAACCTCATATTTCTTCTTATCATCAAAATATTAATAAAAACAGATCAAATAACAGGGTTGAACTCAGCATGACGGGGTTGAAAATGATAACAGGGTGGAATGGACAATACATTTTTCAATATGGTATGATTTATTTACCTGTGAAATTAATGATATAACATGCAATAAAATGTTAATTGAATTTTGTTAACAGTTGACAGAGGGAAACAATCAGATTTTTCAACTGTCATATGAAAAAACGTGAAACAATCAAAACGTATTTAACATTAAATTAAAAACATCAAGCATACATTAATCACATTAATCACACCTACATATACAGTGGATATAAAAAGTCTACACACCCCTGTTAAAATGCCAGGTTCTTGTGATGTAAAAGAATGAGACAAAGATAAATCATGTCAGAACGTTTTACACCTTTAATGTGACCTATAGCTTGAACAATTCAATTGAAAAACAAACTGAAATCTTTGAGGAGGAAAAATGAAAAATAAAAACCGTACAATGACCTGGTTGCATAAAGTTGCACACCCTCATATAACCAGGGATGTGGCTGTGTTCAGAATTAACCAATCACATTCAAACTCAAACTAATGTTGAACAGCCCTAAAAATGAAAGATTAGGTTAGATTAGATTCAACTTTGTCATTGCTCAGGTTTTGTCAACAGTTCAAGTACAGTACAAGGAAATGCAGTTAGCTGTTGTGTTGAAAAAGAAACTATTAGTCATATATTTTATGATTGTACTTATATGTTATGAGTGTATATAGCATATAAGTTGTTCTGGACTGATTTAGAACATTTTTTCTTTTTGATTACTGGTACTAAGGTCAAACGTCATAGTAAAGATGCTCTACTGTTATTTCATAATTATGATTTAGAACAGAACAAAAAAAATATTGTCAATCTTTTTATAATTTATGGAAAATACTTTATCCAAAAATGTAAGTGGGCTAAAGAAGTGCCAAAATGTGTACTTTTTAAAAGAGTTTATGCATTATTTGAAACTTTTATTTAACTTTAAAAATTACAAACCAATGCGAAGCTAATTGTGTCTTTTTGTCTGAATGTATACCCGTGTTCGATGTTCTTGATTGTTCCTTTTTGTTTTGTTCGTCTCATATAGTTATCGCAGGAATATCTGTGTTGTGATTATTATTTCTAAATAAAATAAAAAAAAAATAAAACTGAAAAAATAAAATAATGCTGACCAGCGCTACCATTCCGAAATCCTTGTGCTGTTGTGTTGAAAAGAAGTGTTACATCTTCCGTCCTCTCTCTATGCTAGTCATTGCCATTAGCGAGTTAGCAGTGCAGTAATGAATACATTGTTTTTTTGTACTTATTGCAAATATTGCTAATAGTTAGCGGCGTTTGTACAGTTTGTCTACGTTACTGTCAATTTCAGACTTCGTTTCATTTGTATGGATGAGCATTAAAAGGGAGGTGCAGCAATAGTGAGGGTTAGAAATGTATCCTGCGTTGGTGAGTGTAGCTACCAAGATACAAGAAAAATCTATAAACATATTATCCATGATACTAGCTTAGACACCATCATAATTTTGAATGCTGTCATTATTTACATTCTGAAAATATTTACATTCTGAAAATAATTTTCTGTTTACACATCTAGCTTGTATTGTATGACCAGATCATATTAGAGGTTTGGGATATTGTGTTAAATTGCCAAGCTCATAAATCCGGCCAAGCAGCTGCACTGGCTATTTTTGAGGGGCACAACATCAGATGCACGTGTCAAAAGAACTCCCTTAGATGAACCTTGACTTCACCAAACAGATTACTTTATTCTCGGCACACTACTCCAATACTGTGACAAGTGATAGAAAAATACATTGTATTACCAAAGGTTTGTAGACTAGAACAGTACAACAATTCATGCCAAAATCCCCCCACCCCATTAATGTTCTGCGACTTGCCAACAACCTGAATGAGTTCTACTGCAGATTTGAAAGACAAAAGGGCAGTCCTGAGAAGATAACTTCTTCCTGTGCTGAATCGGAGGTGGGCTCTTGCGGCAGCCTTGGGGCGCCTAGGAGCCGGCAGCCTTGGCGCGCCTTGGAGCCGGCAGCCTTGGCGCGCCTTGGAGCCGGCAGCCTTGGGGCGCCTTGGAGCCGGCAGCATTGGGGCGCCTTGGAGCCGGCAGCCTTGGGGCGCCTTGGAGCCGGCAGCCTTGGGGCACCTTGGAGCCGGCAGCCTTGGGGCGCCTTGGCGAACACCCGGTGCCTTGGAGCTGGACCTGTTTCTGAAACTAAGGGCCGTGTGATTCATGATGTTAATCTGTTTCTGAAACTAAGGGCCGTGTGATTCCTGATGTTAATCTGTTTCTGAAACTAAGGGCCGTGTGATTCATAATGTTAATCTGTTTCTGAAACTATGTTAATCTGTTTCCCTCAGTTTGCTTTCTTTCTCTTTCCTTTCTTTTTTTTGGTACCTCGATTTCCCTTTCTTGAGGAAAGACATGACTCTATCACAGTATCATATCATGACTCTATCATAGTAGCAGTCACTCAGCTCGATTAGCTGCGTTTAGAGAGGAATCCTTGTGCAGGGAATGACTAAACCAATGTGTGCCATTTCTAAGGGGTGACAGTGGGGTGAGAGTGGCCTCAGAGAGCCTCCAAATATTCCAAGCATTTTGAGGACCCCCCCCGACTCGGGCCCTGGGTAGTCAGTCCCACTTTTCCCCCACTTCAACACCACTGCGCTTAAGGTCATGTTATTAAGAGAAACTTCCCACTGTTAGAACAGGAGGAAGGTTTCTCTCCTGTATGTATGCTTTTTAAATGTGATATAAATAAGAAAAGTTTTTCAAAATGGGGGCAGGAGTGAGACTTCTTATCTTTGTGATCTTCCTGCTGTTGCTCTCCAAAAAAATATCAACTACTGCAATCTCATTTGTGTGATTGATATCAGAAAACGTAATTAATCCAGTGACACAATATCAATGCAGTAAGATTACACAAAATATTAATGTAGCTATTCCAAGACTGTTAAAAGAGTAATAAACACGTGAAAAATGTCATAGTTTTACATTTCACCAGGCGTAACATTATATAATCAATACTTGAAATACGCAGTGCCCTACAAACATGTCTTTCAGGTTATCTTTAAGCAATCCTTAAAGTTTATAGTAAACAAAGGAGCTCATCGTATTTTATGCCCTAGAAAATATGTAGTTGTCCAGTTCTCTTTAGTTTATATTTGTGTGTGTGTGTGTGTGTGTGCATGTGTATATATATATATATATATATATATAAATATATATATACACCGATCAGCCATAAATAACATTATGATCACTGCCAGGTGAAGCGAATAACACTGATAATCTCGCTACCATGGCACCTTTCAATGGGTGGGGTATATTAGGCAACAAGTGGACATTCTGTCCTCAAAGTTGATGTGTTAGAAGCAAGAAAAATGGGCAAGCGTAAGGATCTGAGCGACTTTGACTAGGGCCAAATTGTGATGGCTAGATGACTGGGTCAGAGCATCTCCAAAACTGCAGCCCTTGTGGGGTGTTCCTGGTCTGGGGTGTTCAAAAGTTGTCCAAGGAAGGAAAAGCGATGAACCAGGGTCATGGGCAGCAAAGGCTCATTGATGCACGTGGGGAGTGAAGGCTGGTCCGTGTGGTCCGATCCAACAGACGAGCTACTGTAGCTCAAATTGCTAAAAAAGTTAATGCTGGTACTGATAGAAATGTCTCGGAACACACAGTGCATCACAGTTTGTTGTGTATGGGGCTGCGTAGCCGCAGACCAGTCAGGGTGCCCATGCTGACGCCTGTCCTGCCAAAAGCGCCTACAATGGGCATGTGAGCATCAGAACTGGACCACGGAGCAATGGAAGAAGATGGCCTGGTCTGATGAATCACGTTTCCTTTTACATCACGTGGATGGCCGGGTGCATGTGTGTCGCTTACCTGGAGAACACATGGCACCAGGATGCACTATGGGAAAGAGGCAAGCCAGCGGAGTCAAAAAATGCAAGCGGTGCTCAAAAGCACAGCAATAGTGTTGTCTGAACAAGCTCACGTAAAACACCCAAAGATTATATCCTTATTTAGACAAGCCAGAGAGGAAGCCATCAGCACCTCCACAGACACTGCGCCGGTAGCTAGCAGCAGCACATCTTCACCAGCAACCAGCTTCCTAACGCGACATCACTGTTAATTTCAGCCACAAAAATAGTGACGAAAATATTCATTAAATACTTATTTTTCATTGGCAGTTGACTAGACAATAACTGACTAAATAGAAACAGAAAAAACTAAAACTAAACGAAAAATACTTTTTTGGTGGGCAAAAATGAGACTAGACAAAATTACATGTGACAAGTCAAATATAACTACAATAGTTGGATAAGAGGATTTTGGAAAGAGAGGGTTCCTGTGTTTTTTTCATGATGCTATTTCAGACATCTGAAAGTGCATCATCCCAATATATACGCACAGGCCGTGGTGTGGTGTCTGGAGACGTGGGTAGGCCTATGCTCAGTGCTGGCCCTAGGCATAAGCAACAGGCGCTCGCTTAGGGCCCCCGAACTCTAGGGTGGCCCCAGTCCGCTAGTGAGCCCCGGACCAATAGGGAAGAGGGGTCCCCCAAATCAAATTTTGCTTAGGGCCCCCAAAAGGTTAGTGCCGGCCCTGCCTATGCTATACCCTAATTTGTTAGCTATCAAAACCTTTTTGAATCTTCTGTTCTGCCCTCATTCTTACATTCCAAACTGATATTTGCAGCAATGTCGATTAAACTGTGTCACGATGGTGTTGTGGTGGAAAGGAGGAACCAGGCGCAGGCAGAGTGGCAGTCGACGTTGTGATTTTAATAGAAAAGAACACCGAACACTCAAACAAACTGAATCGAAAATAAAGACTTAAACAAAACGAAAACGAAACACTCACCACGTACACAAAACATGCAGAGACAAGGAACAATGACCGACAAATGAGGGGAGCAGAGGAGAAACATTTAAACACATACTGATGACTTAATTGGGACCTGGTGTGAGTGACAATTGGAGACAAGACAAATGAAGGAGTCCGGGGTGAGTTCATGAACCATGGGAAAACCGGGAAATGCGGGAGATGACAGAGCTGTCCGTCACCTCACCGTCACAAACTGCTAGAAAAATAATGGTTGTGGAATACGCATTTTCCACAGGCTAATTACATTTTGGATATTTCACAATTCCATACTGTGCACAACGCTGCACTTTAATTAATAAGGCCTAATTGTAGGCAATATCAACATTGTAATTGAAACATTATATGCTCCATTGGCCTTATTTAACCTGGTGATATGTTTAGACTACTATAGGTTAATAAGGCAATCATTGTGATTTGACTAAAATGTGACACAAAGGCATTTTGTTGGCTAAAATGGCTCACTGTTTTCGTCATTTTGACAATAACTAGACAAAATCATTATCCAAATGATATAAATGTGTCTAAAACTGAAAGATATTTTAGTGATAATGACTAAAACTAGAATAAATCTAAAACGGGTGCCAAAATGAACAGTGCATGACATCACTGCCTGGGTCCAGCAGTAATCGTAAACTTCCTTCTCCTAATCCCCCAGAATCCCCCAGCACAGAGCTACATAATGCTGCATAACAGAGTCACATAACGCTGCGTAACACTGTCCATTAATTGTGCTGACACGGGATTGTGCTTTTGTCAATTAAACTTTTTTTTATAAATGTCTCTCTTTTCCAGGACTGAATGTGTATAGTTAAAGGAACACAAACATCAGTTTATTGACATAGGAGGCAGTGGTATAAGCTAAAAGATGGAGATACATTTTGAGGGGGTTTTGGGGGAGGGGCCTCAAGCTCCGACCTTGAGGGGAGGCATCAGCAAAAGTCCGGGCCGCCACAGCCTCGCCCCCCATTTACAAACTCCACCCAAGGTTTTGGGGACACATACGTTGTGACCGGAGGTCAGGGGCGCTGTATGGGGGGAAAAGTTAGGGTGATTCTAAGGGCCTGTGACTGACAGGGGCCCTAAAAAAATATTAGAACATTATTTTGTGGGGCCCAATACGATATATTTTCAGTGGGCTTAAAATCTCTGGCAGCGCCCCTGCCGGTGGTTACCCATTTGGGCGCCCTGAAAAACCTAGGAAAAAGAATTCAAATACTTGATGTCTGAAATTATGATCATTCAGGTATCGAGGAAACTCAGGAAGTGAGAAAAAAGTACCAAGTCTTAATTGAAGGGTTGATACATATATTTATTAGCTTCAGATCTGGATTATTAATAAAGCAGTGCCTGTGAACGCAGTTTGCTCAACAGACCTCAGAAATACCACTGAAAACCAATTTGATTCACACAAAAAAACTGTTTAACACACTGTCCAGTCTAATGTAAACATTATTGACGTTTTTTACATGTAATTAAGTGTTTACCACAGACATATGTTCGCAATGAAGCTGGGTTCCACTGTTCCTCTTACCTGAGGCATATTTCCATCTGATTGCCTGGTGCCACAGCACATTCTAATTTTTTTATTTGTTAGCACAAAAAAGCCACGGTCTGGGTATTTGAGCTTATTAGGATTCCACCCCGCAACGCAACATTTTCGCATTGTATTTGTTCTCTGACCACTTCAAACAGAGTGCTGAAAGACTGCACTGGAATGGCTGTCTATGGGACGAACTGGAGAGTTCCTCCCAAACGATGGGCGTCGATGTATGACATGTCAGACAAAACTGAGTCAGACATCCTTTTTCATGTCGTTATTTGCAAAATAAAAATAAAATGAATGAAATGGAAATACATGAAATTCAATTAATTTAATTAAGCCTTAGTATCCTTCATTAATATACAATGTTGACCTAATAACAATGGTCAATATATTACTCTATAAATATTAGCTTGTTGAGAGCAGATGAATTCCTGGAACTTACAGTTGAGAATTTATCAGAGACCGCTACCAAGGAAAAGCAGATTTTTTAACAACTTTTGTTGAATGCAAAGAACGAATTCAAACCTATGGATGGTATTGTAATGGAGTTGAGAACTTACTCCACAGCTACACTGTTGTTCAGCACACATTTAGTAAGCAATTGAGTGTTTTTTGGATATAGTGTATGACTCCACATTGGACATTATCTTCAAAATGTCTGAGTTCGAGCTTCTGGTTCATGACACACAGTCAGCGGCAGAGTATAGGCGACATGGGCAGCTGAAAAGATTTGATCAACCAAACCCAGGACTATTGATACTCAATAGAGGTGTAAAATAGCTATTTACATAATCAACTGTTGCATAGGCGGAAATCCCAGGGGGGACAGGGGGGACATCCCCCAACCTGGGGAAAACTATGATTTGTCCCCCCCAATTTATAAATGTAAACATAACTATGTAATTTCAATAACAGTAATAAGACGAAATAAAAGCACTTGTGCTGAATATAGACACTTAATAGACACTTTAAGTTTCAAAACATTGCGACACCCCCGCCCTTTGCCTCACAGTGGTTTGATCCACTCAGTGGTTTGATCCCTAGCACTCAGCAGTGGCACATCCTGCAGGTATGGTGCATGTGTGGGAATCTGACAGTCTGTTGTTGGTGGTTGACTTTCAGTAAGTAGTTCAAACAAAGGATAAGTTACACATTTCTTTAGTTCTACCACTCAATACAAAACAAACATTTCTAACCGTCACCAGCCTTCATTTTCTCTACATTGAAATACAGGTCACTCGTTATGTTAGCTAGCAGTTAGCAAGCTACAGCAACATCAACCAACTTTTGCAGCTGTTTGAATTCAAGTCAATGAGAGAAGCTTGCAGTGCAGAGTATGTAGTGTTCCTTAGCTGTCAAGGTGACAGTGTTCGTGTCTAACGTCTGAAAAGCACTTCATGCACATAGCTAATGTGAGGCTAATCCAGTAAATTTGTTTTGATGTTGGTAGGGTTCACACACAAAAGCTCAATTTGCAGAGCTACAGTAGCAAGCAAACCGATGGTTCAAACTAAAACAGTATTACAGCACTACTTTTGGTGTCCCCCTCAAAAATTGCTCTTGAGAAATTTTTATTTAATTGTCCCCTCCAAACTTGATATCAGATTTTTGCCCCTGAACTGTTGTCTTTGGGATTTATTGTCCTCACTCCAGCAAAGAATCAGGAGTAGCTTAGTCTTTCTTAATTTTAACCATTTTGTACATATTTACTTAAATAAAGATTTAATAATGTAATAATCTCTTATGAAGAAAATCAGTTTTATTACAAAAGGTTAAAACTGAATCTACAGAAATTTGATTTTGTCCATTTAGACTAGCAAACTTATAAAATGTTTGGGTGTTTCTCAATCAAATTTATTTTATAAAGCCCTTTTTACATCAGCAGTTGTCACAAAGTGCTTTTATAGACACCCAGCCTGAAACCCCAAGGAGCAAGAACAACAACAGTTGAAGCACATCAGCTTGAAAAACCTCTCTAGTAGGGTCGATGAAATGACAATCATCTGGCAGATCGAGGAAACTCAAGGTGTGAGAAAATAAAATCTTTGTTGCAGGGTTCATGCACATATTTATTAGTTAACAGATCTGGGTCGTTCTTGCTGTGCCAGTGGTTCCATCTTGCTCAGAACCGACAAAGGAACGGAGAAGAGTCGGGACGGTTATATTACCACAATAACAACATGTCAAGGATGTCCGGTTTAACTGGGAGAGAAGGATTCCTACTGTACAGAATCTAATGAAAAATAGCCAGTTCCTAATGATGAGGTGGGCCGTAATGTGCACAATAATTAAGAACAGACACGTTGTCTAGCAACCAGTGAAGATTACCTCATATCAGCTGGAACCTGGGAAGAAACCTAGAGAGGAACCAGACTGAGGGGTGGCCAGTCGTATTGTCTTGTCTAATCATGGCGTATTCTGTGTTTGTTATAACTTCTAATCACTTGGTGGTTTCATTTTAGAGACACTACCCAATTTAACAGCAAAACAAGAACTGATTTTAAGAGAAAAAAGTAGACCTACATGTAATGATGTGAAAAGTCATATGAATATACTCCATTAACCCTAAAGCTAAACTCAAGAAAAACAGAAACGCTCGTTTTAGGACCCAAGAAACAAAGAGCTTTGTTGGCAGATCTCACTGTGAACTGCGACGGATGCATGGTCGTATCCCAAAAAAACTGTAAGAAACCTCGGCGTTACCCTGGACCCTGACCTCTCCTTTGATGAACATATCTTAAGAGTTGCTTATTTTCATCTTCGGAACATTGCAAAAATCAGAAACTCTATCAAAAACAGATGCAGAAAAACTAATCCATGCTTTTGTTATTTCTAGATTAGATTACTGTGATACTCTACTTTCCGGTTACCCTGATAAATCAATAAATAAACTTCAATTAGTGCTGCACATGGCTGCTAGAATCCTAACTAGAACTAAAAAATGTGAACACATTACTCCAGTACTTGCCTCTTTACACTGGCTGCCTGTTAGGGTTAGGGCTGATTTAAAGGTTTTATTGTTAACCTATAAATCAATACATGGACTTGCTCCTACTTACCTCGCTGGAATGATCCAGCCATACATACCTACACGTAACCTTATATCGCAAGATGCAGGCCTTCTAACTACCTAGAATTTCTAAACAAACAGCCGGAGGCAGGGCTTTCTCTCATAGAGCTTCACTACTGTGAAATCATCTGCCAACTAAGGTTCGATGTGCAGACTTGGTGCAAACTTTCAAGTGTCTACTAAAGACTCATCTCTTCAGCATGGTCTATGATTAAGTGCAGTCTGGTCCAGGGGTGTGAAGGTGATCGGAAAGGCTTAATACTGTCCACCCTTGCTGTCTTGCCAGGTGGGCTCTCATCGCCACTGGGATGCCCTACCTTCAATGCCATTCAGGGGCGGAGTCACTGGCTTGTTGTCTCTCTGTTGCGCCCATCGTGCAATTGGGCTGTACTCTGCTGGCAATACTCGGCCCTCATTTCAGGGTGGTTGCGGTTGGTGGGTTTGGTTGATGCTTGGCAATGTGGGTTGATTTCCTGCCTGTTGGGCCCCAAGGTTTCACACTGCTATATTATTGTGCCGGGAGAGTAGGGTCAGTTCTCCTTCTCCATTGTAAATCCTTGTAATTCAAAGGAATGCACTTTCTAAATTGTCCCAGTCTCCTGCCCTGTTTAAATTTAGGAGACACCACCGCTCCCCAGAAGAAGACTGGTCACCCCTTTGAGCCTGGTTCCTCTCTTGGTTTCTTCCTAAATTTCAGCCTTAAGTTTTTCCTAGCCACTGAAATTCAACACTGTTGTTGTTTGCTCCTTGGGGTTTCAGGCTGGGTGTTTTGTAAAAGCACTTTGTGACAACTGCTGATGTAAAAAGGGCTTTATAAATAAATTTCATTGATTGATTACAGCTACTGACTATGAAACAATGAGCACAAAACCTTAACATAATTCTTACCATAAGCTAAATTCCTACTCCTCTCTTCATCTTTAATTTGAACATTCAGTCCCAGTATGACAGCAGTCTTCCAGCTTCACTGATGTCATCTCTGAATCCACCAATGAACACTGAAATTCACTGGCCCAATCAGAATCCAGCGACTTGTTTATATTTATATCTACATTACAAGGAAAGCACGATCTCTATATTTCAAAGTAATTTTATTATCTTTACAAAATAAAGTTTCAGTTCATCACACAGTTTTACAAACCAAGGAATCATCAATAACAACCAAGTGACAATCTAAATTATACGATGTATAACACCGTTATGGAGTCTATGATTTATACAGACTCGCTACTAAGGGCAAACTTGAGACTTCCCTCATAGCAACAAATGCATATTGACGTCATCTTGGCCAACACAACAAAAAAGCACCAGCATTCAAAATATTTACATAAAAACAATGCGTACATATTCATTCATATTCAGACATTTGGTCTCATTTCTCTTTAAAGGAGTCCACTCAGGCAGAGCTTACATCTCTGAGAGACTTAACACATAATGGGCCAGAAGGAGTGAATTATAACAGAGTGGATTGAAGTAAGACCTGACAAATCCATGATGTCAGGTCCGGTTTCATTTAGGATCCGTGTTGTACCAATCACACAACTCAATTGTATACTGTTGTGGTTGCCCTTGATTTAAAGAGACATTGGATGTCGTTCAGCGATATTCCTGCCAGCAGATTTATTGATTAATGTACAAGGTGCTAAAAAAAAAAAAAAATGTTCCTCTTTCTAAAAGACTACAACTATTGAGATCAGTAGCTGGCAGTCCAGCTTTGATTTATATTAAAATATAAATCATTCCTTTTAGATGGATAACAAGTAATAATTTTTTAATTGGTAAATTGTTTGAGCCTTGCATTTTGACGACCATACCGGTGGAATTAACTGAGATCTGTGGCCAGTATGAAACTGTATAATGTGTTTTCAAAAGCGAAAGCAGGTTCTCTGCTGTTTTTTGAGCTATGGTCTAAAAGAGTGACATCCTCCATAGAACAACCAGATTTAGTGGAAATTTGAGAGAGCACAAATTCTTATTTCTACAGGTAAATGTGAGCCAATGCTTGTTTTTGCCAACAATACTGGGTATAGCCTAGTTTTTTTTTAGATCAGGCGAGATAAAAATGTATTTTCTGTTAGTTTCTGTCTGCATGAACAATTGACATCTGTTACTAGTAATCAACTGCAAATTTGCTCGTTCTAGATTGTTTAGGGGGACCTTGTGTTTTAACGACACAAACATATCATTGCTAACAATAGTAACTAATACTTAAAGTAGTTAAGCATTTACCTTTCGAAAACAATACATTCAAACATATTGGAGAATAATTCACTTCATGCAACAAAAACAAAAATTCTAAATAATCCAACAAACATCTTTATAGGAAAACATAATACGGCTTTGGACTCTGCCTGGCAGAAACGTCAAGAGATCATTTTATTACACTACATATGCACAGCTGATTGAAGAGGAAAAAATATCTCCCACAGTTGTAATGCTTCCGCCTTATGCACTCTCTGATGAAAAGTAAGTTTCAGATGATCTAACAAAACACTTTCCACAGTCAGAACAGAAGTAAGGTTTCTCTCCAGTATATCTCCGCAGGTGAAGTTTAAGGCTATGTGATTGAGAGAAACTATAATCACACTTGGAACAAGAGTACAATTTCTCCCCTGTGTGCACTCTCTGATGAATAGTAAGTTCACCTGATGTAATGAATCACTTCCCACAGTATGAACAGGAAAAAGGTTTCTCTCCAGTATGTCTCCGCTGGTGAAGTTTGAGGCCATGTGACTAAGAGAAACTCTTACCACACTCAGAACAGAAGTAAGGCTTCTCACCAGTGTGCACTCTCTGGTGAATTGTACGTTCAGATGATCTAATGAAACTCTTGCCGCACAGAGAACAGGAGTAGGGTTTCTCTCCAGTATGAATGAGCTTGTGACCTTTAAGGGAACCAAGTGTACTAAAACCTTTACCACAGTCAGTACAGGAGTAAGGTTTCTCACCAGTATGTTTTCTCACATGATATTTAAGGGAATGAAGCATACTCAAACTATTCTCACATTCAGAACAGGAGTAAGGCCTCTCTCCAGTGTGCACATGGCGATGAATAGTAAGTTCATGTGATGTAATGAAACACTTCGCACATTCAGAACAGGAGAAAGGTTTCTCTCTGGTGTGTATTTGTTGGTGTGTTTTTAGGCCTCCACTTTGAGAGCTCTTCCCACATTCAAAACAGGAGCAACGCGTCTCTCCTGTGTGCATTTTCTGATGACTAGTAAGATCAGCTGATGCAGTGAAACTCTTCCCAGTCAGAACAGGAGTACAGCTTTTCTCCTGTGTGCCCTCTGATGAACAGCAAGTTCATCTGAAGTAATGAAATAATTCCCACAATCGGAACAAGATTGTTTCTCACTTGTATGAAATTTAAGGTATCTTTTGAACTGTGATGGAGATAATGCCCTTTCTTCACAACAGGAGCAGTGGTGGGGACTCACATCTGTGTGGTCTTCCTGTTGTTCCTCCCCTGATCTACGAAGCGTCTCCATATCTGGAATCTCATCTGTGTGATTGACATCAGAATTGTTAGCTGGGGGCCTCCTTAAACAACAAGTTTTATATGGATAAACAAGACTTCTTGCGAGATTGGCATTGGCTATCTATTTAAATAGATATATCCCAAATTATCTAATCAGTCCACCAGCATTAATTTTTCCCAGAACAAATTCTTTTCATCAGCAGTTTAAATTGCAGCAAATGGTGGAGATTGTGAAAACTAATTTTAGTTAACTCAAAATCTATCCCAAACCCTATTCCCTTACATGCAATATAAAATTTGACTGGCTGGCTGAGCTACATTGTTAGCTAGCATGCTAATTTCCATGAATGTCAAACCTATACACAAAACTCTATACCTATTGAACATCACTTAGTTTGTCTCTTAAGACAATTTGACGTGTCAAAAAAAGATTTAGGATTTAAGTGGGGTTAGGTTTTGCATCATGCCAGCATGAAACAATGAAACTGCAGATCTTCTAGATATTCATAGGAACGACTACAATGTATCTGATTAGTCACTTGTGGAACCTATCGCAGAGCTTTGTGAGTGTGACACTTTCTCAATGCAAGTATAAATACATAACTTGTCTGTACTATCTTAACTGTATATGTTTTTTAAACCGTTATCGCGACTCGGGCTGGGCAAGGTCTGGATACTTTCCACCTTTGGAACTACCCATCCAAATATTGTAGATAGACAGTGACAGGGTTAGTGTTAGTAGATAGTTAATTGACATGTTATTGATAGTCTGTAGAGCATAATCATAATCATCCTTAAACAGGAGTTTTGTCAAGTCTTGCACTACAGGACAATTTAGGTAGCTTGGACAGGTCAGGGCTATTCTCTTTAACAACACTAATTGACAGGACATGAAAACACAGTGACTGAAACCATCAAGCATGTACCAGTATAACACAGTATGACAGGATGCTGCATCACACAGACATCACACAGCCCGAATCAATGTCCTTACTAAAACAAGAAGAAACTCACAACAACATTAACTCACACGACCACTAAGCAAAAATGCCGTAAAACACAAACACCAATCAGGATTCAACAAGGTTCCCTACAGATTCTCGCCAAGTTGCTGGGCCTAAAACGCACACGCCACCACACACACTCAAAAGACCCAGCTGGACCACTGAATCTGAACATGCTTCACACCAACAGCAACGATCTAAAGCAAGCGATAGCCTAATGATAATAATAAATATCTAGTAACACCAGGATGAAGCCTGACCGTCTATCAATCTCCTCCACGGTGTTTCAGGATTTCAGACAGTGTGGCACCTACACACAACGGGCAAATAATACAACTAAACACAAAAATACCAAGACCCCTCAAAAAATCCACCAAACTCACCAAAACTGCTTATCATTTGAAGACAAAGTCCACCCTCCTTTCGTTCTTCATGAAGACTTCAATGACGCGGTTGTACAGTACACCAGTGCCTTTCAGTTCCCGTAAAAGGTCCTTCTCGATGGCCATGGAGGCCAGTGCTGACAGTCGGGCCTCCTCAGTCTTATTCCTTGAATACATTTCAATGCGTTTTAGGGCTGAAAACATCCGCTCGGCCGAGGCAGCAGATACCGGCATGGTCACCGCCAAACACGCCAGCGTGTAGAGTTGACGCATGCTGGCGCACAGATCTTTCTGCTGAAGGAAAGCGAGGAGCTCAGCGGGGCTTTTCCCTTCAAAATCAGCCATGGCATACATCACAGTCAGTTCCGTTTTAAGCCGGGGCAGGTCGAAGAGATTCCCGTGGCTCTGCGTTAAGCTGGTGAAGGCCGCACCTGGGAATTTTTTCCGGTATGTCTGAAACTGCTCAGGGTCGAGGAGAGAGAGAAACATGACTTTCTCGTGGTCTTTAAACCGGTTCCGCACCTGGGCCAGGATGTTGTCCAAAATGTCGCTGTGGAGTTTCTGGTACCTCACGCGAACATCCCCCTGCGCTTGGCCTCTCAGTGTGCTTGGCGCCCCTGTTCTGCGCACAGTAGATTCATAAATCTCACCAAATTGCCCTCGCTCGCTCTCAATGGTCTCACAAAACTCGTCAATTCTTGCCAAACAGAATTGTACATCGAGTGTTCTGTTCTGCAGTATTCCAAAAAGAATGTCCGAATACTCAAAAATCACATGAAAAGTGGAAAGCAAAAAACAAAACTCAAAATCATCCAGATGTGCAGTGTATCCGTCCGCACAGCGCACTGAATCCTCGTCGTACTCGTCATGGTGTTCTAATATGTGCTCAAATAGCTCCTTCAGGGCAACTCTCTTCTCCAAGACCATGTTGACCAATCTTGAACTATAATGCCACCTTGTCGGCGCCACATGAGGAAGATGCCGCTGGCAGACATTGTCAAGCAGCTGCGTGCGCTCAGGGCATCGGGAAATAAACACAGCTAGGCCACTGAGACGCACAAAAAAGAGCCTACATTCTCTAAGCTTCGATGCCCCTTGAGTCAGTACTAAATTAAGTCGATGTGCATAGCAATGTACAAATAAAGCCATAGGGGCCCTCACCTTAACTTTAGCCTGCACCCCATTTACTCCAGATGCCAAGTTGGCAGCGCCATCAAAGCACTGCGCCACAACTTTATCCAGGCATTCGTGTTCCTCCAGAAATTGGATAATGAGTGTGGCAAGGTCGTCGACCCGCTTGACACTCGTTACATCATCAAATCTGACGAACCTCTCCTTGACCCCAGCGTCTGTCACATAACGGAGCACCAGTGCAAGCTTGGCTGCAGTACTCACATCTGTGGACTCGTCCACCAGAACTGCAACGAAAGGTGCTTTACTGATCTCCCTTTTTATCTCCTCTCCCATCACTTCAGCTACAGCGCTGATCAGGTTGCTCTGTATGCTGCCTGACGTCCCAGTAAACACTTCGTTAGTGGAAAGGTGGTAATGCAAGTCTTTGTCGTGCTCCGCTAGAAAGGAAATAAGCTCAACGAAGTTGCCCCTATTCGTGGACTCCTTGCTTTCATCTTGTCCCCTAAACGAGAGCTCTTGTACACCCAGAAAGATGACACAATCAATCAGTCTTTTCAGTATTTCCCTATTTTTCTTGACTTTCTCATTGTGGAGCTCTGTTTCCCTTTGCATTTGTTCGTTGAGTTGTACATCCACACGGATATCTCCGAACGTTTTCAATAGCACCGTTGCTTGCAAGTGCCCTGCAGTGCTTTGGTGTCTCGTTGCTGCCTTGGTTAGGCAATTCAGGTTGGCAAACCCAGCGTGGCTCCAAACACCATTTCGATCGGTTCCAAATAACAGGCATTCCCAGCAATACAATTTGCAACGTTCCTTTGATGCTGTAAGCCAGGTGTACCTTTCATAGTTGCTCGACTGAAAATGCCTCACAAATCCTTTCCCTGGCTGGGACAGGGCTGCTAGCTGCGGGTTTGGTCGACCCTTCCTCACAATTTCCAGCTTTCCTTGAAAGGTCCTTCTGGAAAAAGGTTTTGCCAGTAAATCCACCACCAAATCCATTTCTTCTCCTCCTTCAGCCACTGTGCATTAAAAAAACAGCAGGACTTAGTAAAAAATCTAAACAAAATCTAAAACACTACATCTGACAATCAAAATGTCACGAAATGAAGTTTAAATCTTAGATGACGCTACGTTACATGCTAGCTAATTTACTTCAGTTAGCTAACTGGCACTCGGATCACGACACACAAAAATGCTAACGTAGGCGGCAAGGCAAGCTAGAATGCTCTGGCATGTCAAAGAATACACCCAACATGGCAAACTCGAAATCTGATTGGTTAAAGAATATGACAATCAACAACATCGTCCCCATTTGCTTCAACAGCAGAGGACACATGAAATTCTGAAGGCCTCAGGGTAGATTTTTCACCTGGAGACAGGACAGGTGAAAAATGTAATTGGATAAAAGCTAACTTATGAGCTGCACTGGAAGTAGCGCAACTGAGGGACATAGCAGCAATGAAATGACATTAACAGATGGATGGGAATGAACCTTGTAAAATACATAGCATTAATTAAAATATACATTAAATTATAAGAATATAATTCTGATTCTGACATCAGAAGGCCTTGCTGGCCCTGACGGTCTGCCTCTGTGTTTAATATAAAATTTGACTGGCTGGCTGAGCTACATTGTTAGCTAGCATGCTACTTTCCATGGCTGTCAAACCTAAGAAATTCAGCCCATCTGTCCACAACTCTATAGCTATGGAACTTCACTTAGTTTGGCTCTTAAGACTATTTGACGTGTCAAATAAAAAAAGATTTAGGATTTTAAATCGGTGGGTCGCTTTTGCATCATACCAGCATGAAACAATGAAACTGCAGTCCTTTCAGATATTGATTTGACTTGTAGTCCAACTTCAGTTAATGAAAATTACTAAACATACACTAAACTTGAGAAACCTAGCCAATTATCTAGCCCTGTTGGCCTAAAGCAACTGTTAAATATTTGACAGAGTGCAGTGCATGTTCCCAACCAATCACAGAGCTTTGTGTGAGACACATTCTCGATGCAAGTATAAATACATATCTTGTCCGTACTATGTTAACTGTATGTTATTCTAACTGTCGTCACGGCTAGGGCTGGGCAAGGTCTGAATTATTTTAATCATAATAATAATCATTAAACAGGAGTTTTGTCAAGTCTTGCACTACAGGACAATATTCAAGCAACTTGGACAGGTCATGGTTATTCTCTTTTAGTCTAAACATAAAGTATATAAGTTAACCTAATAACCAAACAAGCCCATTGAATAGTAGCACTATGAAGTAATCTCAGGAAAGAAAAGCCCTAATGTTTTTTAAACGATAGTCTGGGAATTAAATTTTTTTTAAACCTTCTTGATAAAACCAGTTCTTACCATCATTAATTACAGTCCCAAAGTTCTCTTCCTCTTCATAATTTATATCATTCAGTCCCAGTGTTTGACTGCAGTCTTCCTGATTCACTGATGTCATCTCTGAATCAACCAATGAACACCGAGCTTTACTGTTACAATCAGCATCCAGTGACTCTTGTTTGGGATCAGTGTGGAAGGAGAGCAGCAGGCTGGGTTTGTCCTCCCTCTGATAAAATAAAGACCAAATCAGACCCAAACATGATTAATGAACATGTTGGATGAGGATAAAATACAAACACAATGGAGGAAAAACAATAAACACAACCACCTGTTCATAACAGACCTGGGTCAGATACATTAATGAACACCTTATCGTAACTAGACCAGAGTGCCAGTATTTAACCTTCCACAGTATTTGAATCAGCTGGGGGGGTAGACCTGAATGGAAACTTAAAAATGTCAATATCTTAGCCAGCTACAATCAAATCTCAGTGGCTGGAATTTGATGAATATAACTCAGGATATATGTGGTGAAGCCAAATGGACCATAGAGACACATCCAAAATGTTAATAGACTGAAATGAATAAAAACAAATCCTCCTTTTCCCCAACACCACCTTACACAACTGGCTCAAATTTCAAATTATTTAAGACCTAGTTTTTAATGTCCATCATTAAATAAGCTACACAGCTATAGACAATACTATTAAAAGGTTAACATGCCATTTCCTTAGTATCAACTGCAGGATAACATGAAACTAACCCAGGAACCACAGTTCTTATCTTCAGGGTGTTGCTGTTGTTGAAATGTCTCCTCTCCAGGAATCTCTGCCATGTAATTGACATCAGAAAGGTTAACAGGTGCAGTTAGAAAAAACGAAAAAACAAATGCAACTATTTTTAGAGTGTGTATGAGTGAGGACAGGAACAACAATTTATTTTACATCACAGGGTTTAAGAAGACTCATTAAAATGAGTTTCGGATATTACTGATATTGATAAAACAGTTGTCAATAACATCTCAAATGCCAACTGAGAGAATTAAACCTGTTTGATGAAACAGTTCTTACCATGTTTAATTAAATCTACAATCTTCTCATCTTTAATATCAATCAATCCCACAATCTTCTCGTCCTCTTCATTCTTAATATTATTGCATCTCACAATCTCTTCTTCACATTTAATATTATTCAGTCCCAGTGTTTGACTGCAGTCTTCATGCTTCACTGATGTCATCTCTGACTCCACCAATGAACACTGAGCTCCACTGTCACAACCAGAATCCAGTGACTCTTGTGTGGGCACAGTGTGGAAGGAGAGCAGCAGGCTGGGTTTGTCCTCCCTCTGTTGAAATAAAGACTGAAATTAGACCCATACATGACCAAAGCCAAATGTTTGATAAAAACACAGAGGGAAAATATGTTCCAAATGCTGTGTATGTATTAGCTGAACAGGAGTAGATGTTGAACAGTGATCTTAATTATTTTGTTTAGTACACACACGCTAAGGAGAACGAAGTGACAGTTCATGTTCTTATAATAGTTATATTTACTTAATATTACATAAATAACTACTGTTTATGAACAAGGTAATGTATACAATGACTGTCCCTTTCAGAATCCTTCCAATTTATAGTATCTAAAACAGGAAGACAATAGTACTGTAAATTAAGAAAAATATTTGCACTGTATTTCCTACGATAACAGTTAAGTGATTTTAAATACGTACCAATTACTATTTTGGGTACAACACGCCAAATTAATTTGGTACGCTATCTGTAGTGTAGTAATTGGAGGGCACGATTAGCAAGGCAAATTTTTTGTTGACAAGCACTACCCAACATCGCCATCTGCTGATTATATACAAAAATATGTTGTGAGCAACATTGATTCACAATTGACTGTAGCAATCTTGTTGAGAACGTTAACTTAAAAAACCAACAGAATTCTCATACGTTTATGTACCCAGATACAGTTAGCATTGTTAATTGATAAAAAAACAAAAAAATTAATCATCTCTGTAAAAAATGTATCATCATATTGCCTTACTATAATATGATCAATGGATAAAACGTGATTGTAACCTCCCTCGTATCGTTTTCCCTTTTTGGAGAGGGGTCTGGCTGCAGGGCTCGCTTCCGGCTCCACTCTGCGTCGCTTCCGGTTGCAGGCTCCGCTCTCAGTAGAGCTCCTCTGTGGGTGGCTTCCGAAACTGATTTTGTTTTGTTTACGTCCCATTCTCTGTTGTTTTCGCTACACATGACAACAGTAGACAACGGTATGTGACTGATTAGCATTATCCAAAACATTAAAAAAAAAGTCTGAATGCATGGGTCGTGCATATGTTCGTCGTCAAAAGAGCAACGCCTATCAATGTGTAAATCTAAATCACGCAAATAACCGAATGTCACAAGCACGAAGGCTATTTGTACTTTTAAAGGTAGGTGGCAAGCTCTAGCTCCTGCAGTTTTATGGAAGCATTCACTTTCTCTGTGGATAACGTAAGCTGTTTAAATATAACGGTGTTTGGCTTTATTAAACGTTTTTGTAAACAGTTTATCAAGGGAATATGTCTGCATTTCTATTTGTATAAAATGTTGAATGACTGAAGATGGAGGAAGAGGAACTGGCAGAGGCCACACAGCTATTTTGTATTTCACACGATTGAAGACCTGGAGTTTTTTTTGTGAGGCAAGTACAGATAGTCAAGGGTATTTGGCATACTGTGAATGCCGAAAATGACTTTTAGTACAAGTAGTAGCACACTACTATTGTTGTGATATGCTGTGTTTGCTGAATAAAGCGTTTGATCATTTAGTCAGTTTGTGTTTTTGCTATGTTTTTTAATGAAGCACTTAATAATTCACTTTGATTATCCTATGAAGAACACAGAGCTAAGTTAGTGTATTTTAAGTTAAGCCTTTTATTGATCCCCTTTGTGGGGTTTGTATGTGCTCCCCATGTTCACATGGGTTTCCTTCATAAAGAACCCCATAAAACATGCAGAATGCTCTCCTGTGCTGTCCCTGACCACGACTCGACAACCACCTGGAACTGGTCCCTGAGATAGAAGAGGCGGGTGCTCACTGCTCCTGGCTGCCCCCGGAGGAAGGACAGACCGGATGGGATAAACGCATACTCAATTTCACAGTCGCACACTCCCTGTGTGCTCACCGCTGCATGCGCTTCTATGCGTGAATTGTGACGAATAAACACTCCTAAAGAGTTCAAAGGAAATTATGAATAAGAAGAGTGTGTGTTTTTTGAGAAAGACACGAAGAGAGGCTTAAGCGCCAACTGTTTAATCAACGAGCTTTAAGTTGTTCTATTCATTGATGTCGCTAGGCTTATGGACGGAGTTCGTCCTATTTTGGCAGAATAAATAAACAGCGCGTGTAAATAAGATACTGTTAGGTCACTAGTATAATATTGAATCGATATACAGTATTTTGCTGGCACAGATACCCACGTTAAGTGCAACCTAGACAGAATTATATTATATAAATGATTCGGAAGCGATCCACATTGGAGCTCGACTGAGCGCGAAGCCAGCAACCGGAAACGACCCACAGTGGAGCACTGCAGACAGGTTCTCCTGCCTTGTTCTGGAGCAAGTTGCTGCTGCACAAAACACCACAATGACTAGTGTTAAGGTCCCAGGCAAGATGGCGGACGTATTGGGTCAACAGACAGAACTAAGTCCCACTCATGCTTTATATCTACTCCCAAAACCCACTAAACTAGATTTACCTAACGTACTCTTCTTTAGGGTTATCTGCAGATCGCAGCCTACTGAAATGTGAATGAACCGCCACCTACTGTACTGCCATGTGAGTCCCATCACGGCCTCCCTTTGTTGCCCTATATTATTTTACCTAACCATGCGGTGTCAGTTAAAGGAATGACTAAGTACATACACACCTCACCTTCACCCGCACAATACCAATCCCATTCCTTCGGAACCCAAACAATCGTAAGGATTTCCATCCATAAATCCTCTCAATAAATTCCCTGATTTCAGACTACACAACACTTATACAGAATCAGAACATTCGACTGTTGGTGCCTCTCAGCGATGAGGTACTCAAATCAAAACCCACCAATACATTTAGCTAGCTAACGTTACCTAGGTACTAAATCCAGGCCTTCGCGTGGTAATAGCTAAAGTTAGTTAGCTACATAAATCTGCTAGTGAGCTAATTAAAAACATCAGTTAATGTGGCTACTATACATACTCACACGCCTCAGAACATTGCTACACATTGTAATCAACAATTCATTCCAATTATTACTTAAAACACAAACACATAAGTCTCGCACAAATTCGATATTTACCAGTAGCCTTTGATACGAGGTTTAACGTAGACTACTTCTTGTAATTAGTTGGCGGATCGCAACCAAACGACACGTGCATATTACTGCCACCTACTGCAACGGAGCGTGAGGCCGGTCACCGCCTACCTACCACATACTTTTCTGTTCAGCCCGTCTCACCACGTACACGAAGCTGGTCTCGAAAGCAGTGAGCCACAATAGTGGATTCCTAACTTTATATACCGAAATAGTCGACGCGTCATAATCCCCATAAAACCTAGCGGCAAAATGCTAGTATCGGTTTAAGAATAGAAGCTTAAAATATAAAGAAATTAAAATGGATTACAAAACATTTAAAACATTATATATTTCGAATAGATAATGCAATGCAGTACTGGAATGTTGATACATAATTAAAAATATATAATCATTTCTTAGAGACAAAAATTCACCTGAATAATTGCGTTGTATGCTAAAATACACTGCAGCCTACTGAACAAACAGTTCACTGCCGACGTTAAAAATGTATAACAAATATTATCGTCTTAAGAAATATATTGAGTAAATCTTTTGGGGATGTAGTATTTTGTTTCAAGAAGACAAGAATAATGAGGAGGATTTAGATCTTCCCTGTCTCTCGTTCACCCTCCGGTCCATTGAGGTGATGCGTCGTACCTAAGAACAGCTCTTGGCCGTGGTGTATCAGGAATATATACACTTATCCAAATAAGGTATTTTACTGTTTTGGATTTCATTAATTTTCAGACTTTTTTCACTTGGATCGTGTGGAAATTATGCCAGAAAAAGTTTCATTTCAGGCTGTAGGGCAATATAAGGTGAACATTTTGAAAGGGGGTGGTGATTTTCTAGACCCACTGTATGTGTGTGGTGCTGGCCTTTACTGACGTCGGGAGACAACTGCGTAGTTTCCCCCGGCGATTTGGGAGAACAAGCGCTTCAGACAGATTCCACAGCCGACCTGATTCTGACTTGGTGGAGATAAACTTTAATGGTAAACTTTTGTGATTTGAGCTTTTCACTCAGTTGTCATGTGTTTTAACTTATTCACTCAGTTGTCATGTGTTTTAACTGATTCATTTGTTCTGTCTGAAATCTCATGAAAGGATGTGCACACTCTTTATGTACTGAATGTCCAACACTCATAATGGCCCAAATCCGCATTGTTAGTTATTCTGTTGAGTCTAAGGATGGATCACAAAACTAGTCAGAAGACTAGTACCATTTCTTAATTTGGGACACATTCCAATCTATGCTTCCTTGAGCTTGAGTGGTTTAAGTCATGACATTTGGTTCTGTTTCCTGACCCTAGAGATATATCTGTAACAAATGACATTCCCATGATGGCATGACCAGATACATAGGGGGATTTTAGTACATAGGATATATGTATATTTGTGTGTGTGAATGGCTATTCTAAATAATGAAGAATCCTTTACTAAGTTAATAAGACTATAATTGAAATTTTTCAGTTTTCAGCAGCTATTTTTTGCCGGACCGCGTAAGCGGTTCCGGCTAAGAAGAGCGAATGTCTCTTAATGACTGACTGATTGACTAGCCCTTGTTAAATAGGGCTAGTCTCTCCCTGCTCTGTTGGCATCCTCATGCTCTCTCTCTCCCTGTCCTGTTGATATCCTCACGCTCTCTCTCTCCCTGTCCTGTTGGCATCCTCACGCTCTCTCTCTCCCTGCCCTGTTGGCATCCTCACGCTCTCTCTCTCTCCCTCTTTACTGTGAACGCACCAGAGTGAACATTAAATAAATATTATCAGTAAACAATTGGTGTTTCTTGTCATGTTGTTCAGGAATGGATTACTAACCATTTCTGATCTGAATGGCAATGATTATTATATCAATAAACATGAACTCACCTCTTGTGCTACAGTATACTTCTATCATCTGACTGGCACTCATTTTCTCACTGCTCTCAGCTTATCGTCCTGATGACATCCGATCGTCCATTGTTCTTTGTTTCATAATGTCATGTGTACTTACAGAGAATGGAACAAGATGGAAGACTGTTAAATTATTGGGACCACCTGGGGCATATTTGCTTTTTGTCAGCTGGAGTCTATCGCAAATTAACAACTAATGTTATGTGCTTTTAAAATAAACGTAGTAATCATTTACTTCTCAATACATTAATGCATTGCTAATGGATCCTGGATTCTACTTTTAAAAACACTATTTCAAAACCGGATCTCCCTTTGTTTAAACATTAAGTTGCAGTCCTCAAACATAACTAAAATTGTTGCAGTGAAACATGCAGGGTTTTGTAACAGTGTTCCGTGCGGGCGGAAAGATTAGTTTTCAATTTGTTAGTAATGTTTTAGTGGTTGATGAGTTACCTTCTTTGACTTATAGAAAAAGGCCATCATACACAGCGGCATATGCCAGTGTTTTGTCCCAAAAATCACTGCCTTGAATGGAGCATCGTTGTATGAGATCTTCAGTTTTTTGGCATTTTCTCACATGGAATAGCCTATATTTCTCAGAACAAGTACAGACTGGTGAGTTTCAGAAGAAAGCTCTTTTTCTGGCCATTTTGAGCTTGTAATCGAACTCAGAAACACTGATACTGAAGATACTGAATTGGTCTAAAGAAGGTGCTTCTTTAATCAGCACCACAGTTTTCAGCGTTGCTACATAATCGCCAAAGGGTTTTCCAGTGATCAAATAGACTTTGAAAATGATTAACTTGGATTAGCAAACACAACATGCCATTTAAATACAGGGGTGATGGTTGCTGATAATAGGCCTCTGTATGCCTATATAGATAGATATTCCATTGAAAATCAGCCGTTTCCAGCTACAATAGTCATTTACAAAGGTAACAATGTCTATACTGTATTTCTGATCAATTTGATGTAATTTTAATGGACAAAAAATTAGCTTTTCTTTCAAAAGAAAGGGCATTTCTAAGAGACGCCAAACTTTTGAATGGTAGTGTAAACCGTAGCATCTGTTAACGAACATGAATTATGTCATTGGCAACTGTCGCAAACTCATTCATACCACTAAGGCTCATTGGTTATATTGTTTTTGGTGCTCTCTGAACAAAACTGTTGATAAAACTCAATTTTATCAAACGTATGAGCTCAACTGTACAACAGCAATGTTAAAGATCTTGTAAGGTTGAAATAATTTGTGTCACAGTTGTTGTCAAGCTAGTATTTTATTATCAGATTGATCAATAATCTAATATCGTTTGCTGAGTCACAGTTTTTATAGAGGAACATTTTGTTAATTTCTGCAGTTAGTTTAATGATTTGCTGTTTACATTCATTTAACAAATTTCACAACAGAAAGTTACTAGTATTACAGAGGGCACAGTTGATTCTTGTGTAAGATTTTGTTGATCTTATTACTGTTTTTGTTATTATACATTCCAAATGTAATTTCACACTTGTGATTCATATTTTACTAATGCAATTGACTAATTCTATGTGGCCTAGAATAACTTGTCTATTTCAGTTAAGCACATTCTGTGAGTGGATGCATCTTGATGAGTGGAGGTCGTGCCTGGCTAGGAAATCTCCGAGTTGGTCAACTTCTGGTAAAACATTAATTTAGTGCCCTACTGTAAGAGACCACAGCCTAGTACTGTATGTTTCTATAGATATTGTAGAAGAGAGTTCAGGTACAATGAAATTAAATGAATGGATTATTAAATTGAACAGACATACTTATCAGTGTAATAGAATGTGCTGGGTTACTGGGAGAGTACTAAATCAGATGGGTTATGCTTTAATAAACTGTCTTATCTCTTGGTGCCTGGAGTTACTGTTTACTGTAGGTACAGCCCTGTGAGAGATATGGAGACGGCCTGGAGCTGCGATAGTCCATTGAGAGAGAGTAAGGGCACAAGAGTTTGAGGTTATCTAGGCAGTGCTCGTGAAAGCAGGGTTGCTTGGCTACATGGACTGGAGCTAAAATTAGATTGGTCAGATAGGCCCTAAGCCAAAAACAGACACACCCATGGTCAGTGGAGAAGAGTCGAGACTGGGGAGGGAATGTTTGTTCATGTTTAATTATAAAAGGATTCCTAAATTGCACTTCGTTGTCATACACTTTCGCCATGCATTGAGGTTTTACACTGAGGTCACACGTTGCTGAACACTTTGTGTGTAACAACTGTTGTATCACCTGCAAGCTGGTAATAAAATATCTTAAGTAGAGTATATTGGTTTCCCGAATAGTTAATTTGTAGTCTATTATACTTTGGTAAGTTTCTGGGAGAACTCACCGACGAACCTAGAGTAGTGCACATCATTCTGAGAGAGTTTTGACCTCATCATTCTGTTCATAAATATTTTGCAGCTCAAATGAGTATCAACCATCCCTCATTGTATTTTTGTTCAGATGTGTATAAATAATCTGCAGTTTTGTTTGTTTGTTTATTAGGATCCCCATTTGCTAACGCTGTAACGATGGCTGTAACGCTGACACTGTAATGATGGCTGTAATGCTAATTCTGTAACGATGGCTGTAACGCTAATGCTGTAACGATGGCTGTAACGCTAACACTGTAACAATGGCTGTAATGCTAACGCTGCAATGTCTTCCTGGGGGCCGACACAGAAATCATACATTTAACATACAATTCTATACATTCGTGCAACACATTACTTGCAAAGAAAAAAAACCTGAAGAGAAAGAACACAAAAATAAAAACAAGATCATCAAGCAAGATGAGTCATCCACTGTTTGTTCAGTCATTAAACTGTATTAAATATATGTCTTTTAAATTGTGTTCTTGAAAATGACGCTGGTATTTGTTTTAAGAACGTGAAGCATGCTGTGTGCATGTTAAAACACAGCAGTTCCGTGTTAAAACTTAAGCAGTTCCTATTTTTTCTTGATAAAATGTAAATCTCAATGCGGTTATTAAAACTACAACGAACAAATCCACATCATAAAGCTGTTTGGTTTAGTAGGAAAATGTTGTAGCAAGTTGGGAGTTGAACCGCAGGAGACAGAGACCGAAAATATTTTATTTCAGTGCCAGAGCAATTGAAGGGAAAGGGAAAGTAAGGATTTCTGTTGGAGTTAAGGAAAAATGTTTTTCAAGAACCAAGTTTAAGCTAGATAACGGGATGTAGTATTACATTTAATTTCCTTTAATTTCCTTAATTGAGATGAAAACCTGTCTCCTGTCCCCACTCCTGTCCAGTTGATGGCGGTAATGCTCAATAAAAGTTGCTCTCCAACCGTCATAAAAACCCACTGAAGAAGAACGAGCCCATCCTGCTGGGTCTACGCTTGTGTGGTTTTCAAGATATTCGGAACATTTTGTGAAATACTAACAGAATTCGCTGAAATGGTAAGTGAATAAACAACAGTATTCTTAATTGTCTTTGTCAGTTCAATATAAATACACTGCAATGTGAACTTTAAGGAAACAATCCCAAAACCTTTCCATAATGTTTCTTTATGCAAGAAAACGGGCGGTATGTGTGTGCTTATTCGAGCTCAACGGAGCATAGAACGTGAGGAGAGCATTGGAATCGACTCAACGCTGGTAAACAAATAAGTTGAATAAAACAGAAAATACAACTACACCGGATTGTTGTAAGCGTTCAAAATGTAGGCTGATTTGTATTTAGGTCACTGGGGAAAATGTACTTCTATACCGCCACAAAGAGGCCTGTCTTCATACTTCCTGTATTTGAAGCTTCTGGCAGTGACGCCGACGGGGGTCAATGTTAGTTCAGTACAA
Organism: Esox masquinongy; assembly: GCA_016801175.1. NCBI lineage: Eukaryota > Metazoa > Chordata > Actinopteri > Esociformes > Esocidae > Esox > Esox masquinongy. The sequence goes on along the minus strand of JACXGI010001493.1, from coordinate 32,738 downwards.
TCAAGAAAGTTGCACCGTTTTTAAACAGAAGAATTGTATTGATGAAGGAATTCATATTTTATCCCTTTGCTGTTTTTTTATACAGCGTTATGATTCATCATTTTCATGTAAAAATGGTTTGTTCTACCAACAGCCAATCAGTAATACCCTCACACCTACAGCCAATCAGGGTTCCAAGTCGGAAGTTTCAACTGGAACGCTTCCTCAAGTTGGAATTCCAACTCGGAACAACTCTATGGACACATAGAGCTCAAATGTATTGGCTGTAAGAAAACAAAAACCTAACTGATTTCATAGTATGAAAAAACTAAATTCAATCGTATGAAAAAAGTAGATTCAGACGTGGTAAAAGTGTATGCTAAAATCATTAAATGGATTTTCGCGTCCGATCTTAAAATGTCTTAATTCAAAGCGTTTTTTCACGTTCGCTTCTTGCGGTTACAATCTCTTTGCGTCTCAATTAATCTATGCGGGAAACTGGCCCATCTGGCAACGCTAGCTACACTCCCATGGTCACAGATTGGTCGATCATACAATGCATTATGGATTCATAAAAAATATGGATGTTTATCACTTCAATGTCAACTAAATAGTATGTAGCAAATTAATCATAATATTTTATTCTGCTTGCTATACTTTTTTCAACCATAAGATACTTATTGGGGGCCCCTGTGATTGGCTGTCGTGGGTGTTGCACTCCCATTGCACCCATTAAAGCTCCGCCTCTGCATTAGGAACAACTGTATATTAAATGAACATCAATAGTGAATAATTTGTTAAATAAACCATAGCACAAACCTTATAATGTGTGCTGATAGGCCTGATGAGCTGTGAGTTTGCCATGTTTTATCTACTCCTGTCACCCTGGTCACCCTTAACTTGGGTGGAGATTTTGTTGGGGTACATAGTGCCTCCATAAGCAGAACACGTTAAACCTTCATCAATATTTGTGTCTGTGACCATGGCAACAGTGACGTCGATGCAACCTGTGAATAAGTTTATTATTCTGTTTAAATGTACACATTTAGCCTAGCTTATACAATTCTTAAACATCTCTCCACAGATTGCATTAGGAAAGCAGTGCATGAAAAGGCTATGATTTCCACATAATAATGGTGTGATTCATGGCTAATTGGGTGTGAGAATTTAATTCCCAGATAAAGCCCCGCCTCCATGCCAACAGAAGCTCAAAACTTGGTTTTAGAAAAGATGACTCGAATGAAGGTGGGAAGGAATTGGAATCAAATAGAAGAAGCGAACATGAAAAAAGCTTGTTTGAACACTAAGATCGGACGCGAAAATCCATTTAATGATTTTAGCATACACTTTTACCACATTTGAATCCATTTTTTTCATATGATTGAATGTAGTTTTGTTCATACGATTAAATATTATTTTGTTAACTTATTTTTATTTTCAAAAAATATTTCAGTTACATTTTTCTTTTCAATACATTTGAGCTCAATTTGGCTCCATACAACCCCAGTAGCCCTGAGTTCATAATCCTAAATGGCAGCACCTTGTATCAACAGTAACGGACATTACACGTATGCCATTTAGCAGACTAGTATAATAAATTATATAGGAAAATTACGCTTATGTTTAGCGGTACAATATTCTGAAGAGCACTCGCCCATCCAGGTTACAGGTTAGGCTACTGGTTACGCAATGGCCTGATCTAAAAAGCGGTCAAAACATTTTTCTGCACAATGAAATATACTGAAAAACACTATATATTCCGAAAGGGCTAGCACAACAAAGGCTTTAATGGGAGCGTCCATTTAGTTTTCTGACTTTGGACACTGGAACTCGATCAACTTAGGTTAACTCGGGTGTGACGTCATTCCCAGTTCAAACTTCCGAGGTAAATGGAACACACTGTAGGATTTCTTCAGTACCAGAACATAAGTTCAGTGCTAGTGGAATGTCAATTTATAATTTTTGGTGTGTGTGTGTGTGGTGTGTGTGTGTGTGGTGTGTGTGTGTGTGTGTGGTGTGTGTGTGTGTGGTGTGTGTCTCAGACAGATCTTGAGTGACAGAAGGCGTGGCAGTACTCTGTGGGCAAACTCATGGTACCGGCTCCAAATACGTCCATTTACGCTATCCAAGTACGCCCTAGGTAGCAAAGTTCGCTTACCATAATGGCAGCTAGAGACCAGGACGACAAACGGTCAATTCCTGCCTTGTCTACTACAGCATACACTAAGAAAATGGCAAAGAAGACTTAGACCAGGGGTATCCAAACCATTCCACGGAGGGCTGTGTCTGCGGGTTTTTGGTTTTTCCTATAAATTGGTTCCCAGTTCACACCTAAACAACCAGGTGAGGGTAGAAACTAACCAATTAGTAACCTAATAAGTCAATCAAGTACAAGGAGAGAGTGAAAACCTGCAGACACACGGCCCTCCGTGGAATAGTTTGGACACCCCTGACTTAGACCAACTCTCTATAGCTAGCAACCAGGAACCTTAAACTAATGTTAGCAAGGCTAACGTTGAACTCTGAGTCAGTGCTTTTTTTGGAACAGGAAATTCTATTTTTCATATTTTTATTCAGAACATCGTTCTCTATCGGTGGAACCGCTTTCTGACCGCTGAGTAATTGCAAAATGCTGTAATTGGTTTTTTACTGAAAACAATCATATCTAGTGCAGCTTTAAAAAAAATTATAATTCAAATTTAACCAACGTAAATTTGTCTGACAACAGTAGCTCCCTGGCTAAAACATTGCCACCATAAAACCAAAACTAGGAGCACAGAAATGGAAGAACCAATCTAAAAGAGATCATCGAAATATGTGTAGCAGTTAAGTAATGCCTGATTGCACACGGATGGTCCCCCCCCCCTCGCGTGAACACGCGCACACTCAATCCTCCGTTGCAGCGACTTTCTGGCTTATGGAGATGTTTGCCCATTGTTGTTGTCAGTTCAGCCTACATTTCTCTGATCTTAGTTGAAGAAAACATTGTGTCCTTAAAGACAACAGTAAAAATGATCGTTTTCTGCATTTTATTATGGAAAAAATATGCTGTTTGTTCTCACAGGGACGCTTGTGATACGCAGTTCTCTGTAGCCTGTTTAAGTGTTTTACTCTATAAATGCATCCGTTTTCCAAAAGTATTCGCCATCATCTGTCCCATGTTTACTTGACTAGTATAATTGAAAGTGTGTTTATTATCTAGCTATGGCTGTTCTGACAAATAAGAAATGAGACAATTATAGCCTACCCACCTGAGACCCAGCAAAAAATATAGTTTGGAATTTAGATCACTACAGTGTCTTATCACTGTAGTGTTTTCTGCATAATACAATAACAACTATTTGTTTATGTCCACTGTAGTGGACGGCAGGACATCATTGTTCATGAAAATCAAATGTGCAGTTTACTAGAAAATCGTTACTGAAGAGCTTGGAAGGGATGGGGACGCTTCTTCCATCTGTCAAGGACTGACACACCTCAGAATCATGCTTGTGCCACAGAAATCCCGTTTTCTTCCCTGCCAAAATTACCCTCCATTGTGCAAGGTCTGACACACTTCAAAATGATTTGGGTAGGTCATGTTGAACAGTAGTGTGTGCCACAGAAAGTATTTCTAGTCACAAAAGGAAGCTAATTAAAATGGAGGTCGAATTTCCGTAATCTTTCGGGAAGCTACCAGTATTTTCTGTTGGGGGCATTGGTGCAACACTGATTTGTGGGGTAGGGGTGTGTTCAAGCCACAGTATACGTATTTTAACCACTTCTGTTTATGACAATGTGATATGTTGTTTTTTCTCTCAACCCTCCATTGTTTTATCCCCATCCAACATGTTCATCAGTCATGTTTGGGTCTGATTGGGTCTTTATTTTAGCAGAGGGAGGACAAACCCAGCCTGCTGCTCTCCTTCTACACTGAGCCCAAACAAGAGTCACTGGATTCTGATTGTTACAGTGGAGCTCAGTGTTCATTGTTGGATTCAGAGATGACATCAGTGAAACTGGAAGACTGCAGTCAAACACTGGGACTGAATGTAATAATTAAAGATGAAGAGGAGGAGGAGGAGATTGGGGATTTAATTAATGTTACCATTAAAGATGAAGAGGGGGAAAAGAATGGGGTTACCATTAAAAATGAAGAGGGGGATTTACTTAATAAAGGTAAGAACTGGTTTCATCAAGAGGGTTTAATGTTGTCAGTTAGTTGTAATTATTAAAAGGGATGTTATTTCATGCTGTCTGTGTGTATTCCCCATATTGTTATACTTATTTAAGAAAAAGTTATCTGATATTTTTCTGTTGGAAAGCATTAAAGGAGCATCCCAGGTGACACGGCTCTACTGTGCTCTTTCATAACTGTCTGTATTTTCCATATTGTTATACTTAAGTTTTAGTCTCAAAAAGGAAAACATGACACTGCTCTACAGGACTCTTTTGTAACACCCAGCTGATTACCACAGTCTAGGTTTGAGTCATGACTATGCAATTAGCTGACAAGTGCCTGGAAAGCCTCATGGACATTATAAGCAGGCTAGTGACTCCCTGAGAGGGGGGCAGTGTTAATTTTGTCATCCTTTTTTTAATTTGTCTAGTCCTAATAATTTGGACTGAAATATTGTTTTTAGTCACATCATTTGAGTAATGATTTAGTTTAGTCACATTAAATGTGTTACCTCATTAACCTATAGTAAAACTATATCACTGACTTCCATTCACACACACACACGTATAGATTTGTTTTACCAAAACATTTTTCGGCATGGCATTATTGGATGAGTCTCTTTTCAAAGCCTGTTTGGTAGAAGAGCACAGTACTCTGCAGTAAATTCAATATCACACCCCTTGGTCTTGACAGGACAAATAAGACAGGAGTCAATACATCAGACTGTGTGAGATGACTTCCTTATTTTTGCTGGATTCATTGAAGCTGGAAGCCTGCAGTTAAACACTGGCATTGAATGTTGAGAAACAGGATACTCGGGTCTGACGTACGAAACGGAACACTGGCTTGGATGCGAAGCGTCACATCTGTGGGAAACCAGGCACAGCTCAACACCTGGCCAAAACCTGTCCCTACAATGTGTCTTGGTGGTGGCTGCATAATGTTGTGGGGATGTTTTTCAGCGTTGGGGACTGGGAGACTAGTCAGGATGAAGGGAAAGGTGAATGAAGCAAAGTACAGACTGATCCTTAATAAAAACCTGCTCCAGAGCACTAAGGACCTCATACTAGAGTGAAGTTACACCTTCCAGTAGGACAACTCAGGAGTGGCTTTGGGAAAGTCCCTTGGGTAGCCCAGATTTGAGCCCCGTCGAACCTCTCTGGAGAGCCATCAAAATGGCTGTTCTGCAACATTCCCTATACCACCTGACAGAGCTTGACAGGATCTGGAGAGAAGAACAGGAGAAACACCCCAAATACAGGTGTGTCAAGCTAATAGCGTGGTAACCAAGAAGACTTGTGGCTGTAATTGCTGCCAACGATACGTCAACAAAGTTCTGAGTAAAAGGGTCTGAATTCTTATTTTAATGTGGTATTCCTGTTTGGGTTTGTTTTGTATACAGTTGCCAACATTTCTAAAAACCTGTCTTTGTGGGGGAAAATCAGTTGAATCCATCCCAGAATGAGGCTACAACATAAAGTGAAGGAGTCTGAGTCCTAACCATACCGTACCCAGGGTGGCAATAATTCTGGGGGGCATGTTGTTAAGTCTGGTGATTTCTGGTGAAATAATGATTTCAGAAATGTACATGTTTATCTCCCACTGCTACACTCTTTGAATAGTTAATACAGTGAAGCACAGTACTAATGAACCTTTCTTGTGTTAATCACACAGATGACATTTCTGAAGTTGGAGAGCAACAGGAAGACTACAGTGATAAATCTCACCACTGCCCCCACTGTGAAAAATATTTCCTGTCTAAATCAGTGTTAAAAAGACACCTTAACGTTCATGTTGGAGAGAAGCACTACTGTTCTGACTGTGGGAAGAGTTTCTTTAAATTAGATACTCTTAAGGTCCACCAGCGCATACATACTGGAGAGAAACCTTACTCCTGTTCTGACTGTGGAAAGTGTTTCATTACATCATCTCACCGTATTAGACATCAGAAAGTACACACAGGCGAGAAGTCTTACTCCTGCTCTACCTGTGGGAAAGGCTTCTCTGAATTAGATCACCTTAAAGTTCACCAGCGCGTACATACTGGAGAGAAACCTTACTCCTGTTCTGACTGTGGGAAGAGTTTTTCTACATTAAATAACCTTAAAGTTCACCAGCGGATACATACTGGAGAGAAACCTTACTACTGTTCTGACTGTGGGAAGTGTTTCCTTACATCATCTCACCGTATTAGACATCAGAAAGTCCACACAGGAGAGAAGTCTTATTCCTGTACTGACTGTGGGAAAGGTTTCTCTGAATTGGATCACCTTAAAGTTCACCAGCGCATACATACTGGAGAGAAGCCTTTCTCCTGTTCTGAATGTGGGAAGAGTTTCAGTCATCTAGTTTCCCTCAAAATACATCAACGTAAGCATACTGGAAAATAACCATACTTCTCAATGTAAGAAGTGCTTTGCAACATCATCTGACTTACTATTTCTCTCAAATAACTTGTGTTTTGGAAAGAGAGAAAATGTTTTGGAGACAGTCAAATACTGTACAGGAGAGACTATAAATCACATGCTCACCTACAAGCTCTGGACAGTTGAAGGACATTATACACACACACAGAGAGAATGACATGTTCACATGTACCCAGATACACACATTCTTGATAAGTAAGGAATTAAAGGGGGGATTTCGGAGCGAAAGGCGGGAGTTGCACTCCTAGTGTCTTACAATGTTGACACAATGAAGACGGGAGCTTGAGCCTTTACAGAGGTGGGGATTGTGGTTTAGGAGTAACATTTTGGGAATGACAGTAAATTAGATCATTTTGGGGTAAAAATTGGAGAGGGGATGAAGGTTTTTTTGTTTTGCGAGGGAGAGCTGTGATGGATCTGAATTGATTTTGTGTCATACTCTTTGTGTTCTTGGAGATGCGTTTTTTAACTTATTTTGTTAAAGGGATAGTTTGTTCTTTTATTATTTAAGCCATTATCCTACTTACCAAATTCAGACAACACGGTGGATACCATATGTATGATTCTCTGACAAAGTTGCAAGTTAAAGGTCACATGCAGTATTACTTAACAGCGATGGCTAGGCGTCTTTGAGAACATCTAGCTATCCTTCAAAAGTATGGAAATACAATGTATGGGGAATATTTTTATTTTTTCAGCCAATAATTTACATAGTAGGTAAAAAAGTGGAATAATCAGACAATATCAACTTATTACACAGCTGAGGGTCCTATACAAACTAATCATATTGAAAATATACTACAAGATTTAACTGTATTTTGGTTTTTCATTTTATTTGAGTAGTCATTATTGTTTAAACTCATACAATTGACAAAAATTGGTTTTGAATCTGACTTCACATTTGTGAGCATAGTATTTCCCTGAAATTATTAAAATCAAGATCTCTCATTTGTTTACAGTTGTGTACTCTGATGGTCATTGATCATCAACAAATGTTCAGTGTTTTGAAAGTCATTGACGTCAAAAATGTTTATGATCTTTCTTTATATTTGTCTGAAGACAAATATCAACATTGTCAGACAACAAATATCAACATACATAAGATGTGATAGATGAACATTATGTTGCATCTGAAATGTCAGGTGACTCATTGACCTCTACTCAGAATGATTTGACTGATTTCACGACAGAAAGTTACTAGTATTAACGAGGACAGTAAATAAATATCTGACACAGTTGATTCTGTTATACTGATATTTTACAGCACAAATGAGTATCAACCATCCCTCATTGTATCTTTGTTTAGTTCTGTATAAATAATCTGCAGTGTGAATGTTTAAATTACAGTCATCCTTAACGTTAAGGAAACGAGCCCTAAACCTTTCCTGATTTTTCTTCATAAAATGTAAATCCCAATGCAGTTGTCAGAACTACAACGAACAAGTCCTGACCGTATGTCTGTAAGGTTTAGTGGGAACATGTTTTAGAGAGTTGCTGTTGCACTGATGGAGTTGAGCACATTTTATTTTAGTACAAGTGAAAAGTAAGGGATTTCCATTGGAGAAAAATGGTGTTCAATAACAAAGTTTAAGCAAGATGTACTATTATGTGTATTTCATTTTTTTTGGAGACGAAAACCTGTCTCCTGTCCACACTCCTGTCCAGTTTGTGGCGATAATGCTCAAGAGAAGTTGCTTGCCAAATGCCATTAAAAATCCACAGAAGAATTGGAACGAGTCCAGCCTATTGGGTGTACTATGCTCGCGTGGTTTTCAAGACATCCGGAACGAAACAGTTAATACATTTCGAACAGTAACGTCATGCTGGCAACATTAGAGAATCCGTAGCAACAATAAGACTTACGGTTTGCTGATTTTGCCTTCAAAATAAAAGTCAGCTGTAAAACGCGATATTAATAATATTAAATTAATCAATTTTGCCGCTTTCCTTAGTGTATATTGTAAAGAGATAGATAATAAAAGTAATGTCTACATATAAAAAAAAATTAACTAAAGAAAAATACTGTTTAATTAGTACTTCATAAAGGTTGAATGATATTCTAAGGTGCAGCACATTGAGAAATAGAGATGGAGTAAACTATTGCTGTAAACATTTCATATTTTAAAAATGAGTTTATGAATCCTTGATGTAATTCTTGTTAATTTGCTGGTGATCATTAGTTATATATAGGCTTGTTGTGCTACATCCAGCAACACTGTACTTTCCACCTCCACCCCCATTGCAACACATTATAATATACTGTACACGGGATACATATTGCATCATAGAGCTAAAAGCTATTCAATACACCGCAGTGAATGTATTGTAGGAAATGTTCAGGAGTGTCTGTAGATTCAAAGTATCCTGGAAAATCAAGGTGCACTGTGTATTTGCAATTGTTGCTGGCATTTTCCTCCGCCCATAACATTGGCCACAATGTAACTCAATGGATATGAAATACATATTGACTCATAAAGAAAAAACTATTCTATATGCCGCAGTGAATGTATTGTAGGAAATGTTCAGGAGAGTGGATAGCAGAGGCGTTGCTAGGATCACAATACATTTGGGGCTCAGACCCCCCCCCCCTCCCCGGACAGAAAGTACAGGGTTTTACATGTACACGCTAGCGGCCTACACTTCTACATTGTCATAATGCGCGATCATAATTTTGATGAATAGATCAGGGGCTGTTTTTTTTTTTTTTATCAATTTGAGATCTGGGGTTATTCATAAAAGATCCGGGGCTATAGCCCGGATGCCCTAGCCTAATGACGCCACTGGTGGATAGAGTGACTATATGCAAAAAAAATCAAGGGGCACTGTGACTGTGTATTTGCAATCTTTGCTGGCATTTTACATACCATTGGCCACATTCCAAATTGCTAAATATCCATTAATTTAGATCCAGTATTCCTTGTGTTAATGGAGCTGATAATCACCACTTTACTTGGTGATTACTTAACCATTCAGCCAACGATCTAAAGTATTTTTTAGAACATTTCCTACAATACATTCACTGCCGCGTATAGAATAGTTTTTTCTGTATGTGTCAATATGTATTTCAAATCCACTGAGTTACATTGTGGCCAATGGTACTGGTGGAGTAAAATGCCAGTAACAATTGCAAATACATAGTGCCTCTTGATTTTTTAGCATGTAATCACTCTATACAGTCTTCTGAGCATTTACTACAATATATTCACTGTGGCATATAGAATAGTTTTTTCTGTATAGGGCAATATGTACATGTACTGTCTATTATAGTGTTTTGCATTGGGGGCTAAAGAGGGTGTGGAAAATATTGTGTTGCTAGATGTAGCACACCATTCCCCATGATTAGACAGGTTTGACTTACTCTACACACTCTCCTGAACATTTCTTACATTGCTTTCAATGCAAAAAAGTCAAGGGGCACTGTGTATTTGCAATTGTTGCTGGCATTTTACTCCACCCATCCTATATCCTATTGGCCACAATGTAACTCAATGGATATGAAAAACATATTGCCCTGTACAGAAAAAACTATTCTATACACTGCAGTGAATGTATTGTAGGAAATGTTCAGGAGAGTGGATAGAGTAAATATAGTTTTTTCTGTATGAGTCAGTATGTATTTCATATCCATTGAGTTACATTGTGGCCAATGGGATGGGAGGAGTAAAATGCCAGCAACAATTGCAAATACACAGTGCCCCTTGATTTCTTTGCATATAATCACTCTGTAGAGTCTACTGAACATTTCCTACAATACATTCACTGCAGCGTATAGAATAGATTTTTTGTATAGGGCAATATGTATTTCATATCCATTGAGTTACATTGTGGCCAATGGTATGGGTGCAGTAAAATGCCAGCAACAATTGCAAATACACAGTGCCCCTTGCTTTTTTTGCATATATTTACTCTGTCCACTCTCCTGAACATTTCCTACAATACATTCACTGCGGCGTTTAGAACAGTTTTCTTCTGTATGAGTCAATATGTTTTTCATATCCATTGAGTTACATTGTGGAAAAAAAGGGTGTGGAAAATATTGTTGCTAGATGTAGCACACCATTCCCCATGATTAGACAGGTTTGTCTTACTCTACACTCCTGAACATTTCCTACATTGCTTTCTCTGTGGAATATTCAATAGTTTATGAGCTATGAGGCAATATGTATTCCATATTCAGTCATTAACATTGTCTGAATTTTGCCCTTGGAACATGTTTTAATACCCACTTTTTATTGAAATTACTCTTAAATATGATCATATTTGAATTGTTGTCAATGTTTTGAGAGGTACATTTTCTTAAACAATTAATGAACTCAGTTTGTCAGTTTTGAAGTAATACGTTGGTCTCTTTTATTTTGAAAATTTCCTAATTTTCGTGACCCGGAAGTGTTTCTTTAATGTTGCTCACAAGACGCTAATAACCTAGGGTGACCAGACGTCCCTGTTTTCCAGGGACAGTCCCTGTTTTTGGTGGCCTGTCCCCGCTTTCAACTGTGCGTTAAAAACAGCAAAGATAAATAATATTTTACGTGGCAAGAAAGACGGGACAGTAGAGCCTACCGGTTGACGTGTCAGTGGCGTTGTGCTTGTTTTGGCAGCATAACTCGCTATAGCAGCATAACTCTTCTTTTAAATACTTGCTCGCGCTAATTTTAGAGAACACTGCTTTGGAACAGTCCACCAGAAGATCTCAAGTGGCAAGTGAATCCACAACATCACCACAAACGTCTTTTCAAGACAGGTTTCAATCGTGTGAGTTACTAGCTACTGTAGTGATGTTATAATGTCACAATTGATTAAATAGATAGATGATCTGCTCTATAATGTTTTAAATAGGTTATGGTAGTTAACGTTAGCTATGTAGACTAAGTTAACTAGCTAGGTTAGCTAGCGACTGTTATGGTAGCTACGTAAAGAAGCGTTCACATGTAAACATGTAGTGGACGGGCTATTATGAAAATATGATCAAATTAAATGAATGCAGAATTAATTATGAGTATATTTATATGTAGATTAGAATTTTAGTGGTTTGGCATTATAATAAGTAGTGTGAAAATACATTTAGAAATGTTCATGGATAATATTAGCATAGAAAGTGAAGAGGAAGACTGGATAGGATGAAGAGTGAAGGAGATAGAGGAAAGGTAAAGATATGATTACAGAGCCTTCCAATTTATTATTCAAAACAATGTTTTTGAGATTAAAAACAAAAATGAGGTAAGCAATGGGAATCTGTTAACCAAACTATTTTGTCTAATAGTGTACTATTTGTAAAATTAAAGATTGGAGAGAGTGTGAAGGAAAAATTATGGGAGTAAAAAGAGTGAAGGAAGGAGAGTTTAGAAGAGTGAGGTGGAAAGGTAAAGAGAAGGAAAGGAAGGAAGACAAATGAAGAAAAGAGGAGATAGACTGGGGGAGATGAAAATGTTAGCAGAGTAAGAAGAGTGACACATGGAATCCTGAAGAAAATAGGACTGAATTCTTCTGAGAAGTGCACAGATTAGGTTGGTATAAGTATATTATGTAGTTACCAATCTCATCTCATTTATTTATTATGTTAAGTATTGTCTGTAGTGTTTCTAGAATATAGGTAGTTCTTTTTTATGTCTATCACAGTGTGCCTGTGAGACTAAATACATTAAACTGGAATTGTCCCCTTTTTGTATTTCATAGTTAATAACATTGGAAATGTTAGTTATATATTGATCGCCAAATTGGAAATGTCCCTGAATTTCATTTCAGAAATCTGGTCACCTTAGTCTGGTCACTCTAATATAAGTTAGGTAATTAAAAAATACAAAAAGCTGTTGGTGGTGTTGACTGTCTTGGTTTGCTATAATCCTTTGTTCTGTAATTGTATTTCCTTTGATTGAACAGATTTTTTCTTATACCATGCAATTAAATGCATGTTTTTGTTGCTGTATTTGCGCTCTATACTGCGGTGAAGTTAAATGAAGTACATCTTATGTATCTGACCCAGGTCTGCTGTCGTGATTGTATTTTTGTTTTATCCCCATCCAACATGTTCATTAGTCATGCATGGGTCTACAGTGAGGGAAAAAATTATTTGATCCCCTGCTGATTTTGTACGTTTGCCCACTGACAAAGAAATGATCAGTCTATAATTTTAATGGTATAATTTTAATGGTTTATTTGAACAGTGAGAAAGAGAACAAAAAAATCCAGAAAAACACATGTCAAAAATGTTATAAACTGATTTTCATTTTAATGAGTGATATAAGTATTTGATCCCCTCTCAATCAGAAAGATTTCTGGCTCCCAGGTGTCTTTTATACAGGTAACGAGCTGAGATAAGGACCACACTCTTAAAGGGAGTGTTCCTAATCTCAGCTTGTTACCTGTATAAAAGACACCTGTCCACAGAAGCAATCAAATCAATCAGATTCCAAACTCTCCACCATGGCCAACACCAAAGAGCTGTCCAAGGATGTCAGGGACAAGATTGTAGACCTATACAAGGCTGGAATGGGCTACAAGACCATCGCCAAGCAGCTTGGTGAGAAGGTGACAACAGTTGGTACGATTATTTGCAAATGGAAGAAACACAAAAGAACTGTCAATCTCCCTCGGTCTGGGGCTCCATGCAAGATCTCACCTCGTGGAGTTGCAATGATCATGAGAACGGTGAGGAATCAGCCCAGAACTACACGGGAGGATCTTGTCAATGATCTCAAGGCAGCTGGGACCATAGTCACCAAGAAAACAATTGGTAATACGCTGCGTCGTGAAGGACTGAAATCCTGCAGCGCCCGCAAGGTCCCCCTGCTCAAGAAAGCACATGTACAGACCCGTCTGAAGTTTGCCAGTGAACATCTGAATGATTCAGAGGAGAACTGGGTGAAAGTGTTGTGGTCAGATGAGACCAAAATCGAGCTCTTTGGCATCAACTCAACTCGCTGTGTTTGGAGGAGGAGGAATGCTGCCTATGACCCCAAGAACACCAAACCCCACCGTCAAACATGGAGGTGGAAACATTATGCTTTGGGGGACAGGACAACTTCACCGCATCAAAGGGACGATGGACGGGGACATGTACCGTCAAATCTTGGGTGAGAACCTCCTTCCCTCAGCCAGGGCATTGAAAATGAGTCGTGGATGGGTATTCCAGCATGACAATGACCCAAAACACAAGGAGTGGCTCAAGAAGAAGCACATTAAGGTCCTGGAGTGGCCTAGCCAGTCTCCAGACCTTAATCCCATAGAAAATCTGTGGAGGGAGCTGAAGGTTCAAGTTGCCAAATGTCAGCCTCAAAACCTTAATGACTTGGAGAAGATCTGCAAAGGGGAGTGGGACAAAATCCCTCCTGAGATGTGTGTGCAAACCTGGTGGCCAACTACAAGAAATGTCTGACCACTGTGATTGCAAACAAGGGTTTTGCCACCAAGTACTAAGTCATGTTTTGCAGAGGCGTCGAATACTTATTTCACTCATTAAAATGCAAATCAATTTATAACATTTTTGACGTGTTTTTCTGGATTTTTTTGTTGTTATTCTGTGTCTCACTGTTCAAATAAACCTACCATTAAAATTATAGACTGATAATTTCTTTGTCAATGGGCAAACGTACAAAATCAGCAGGGGATCAAATAATTTTTTCCCTCACTGTATTTTTTTCTGTTTTTTTTTTAAGCAGATGGAGGACAAACCCAGTTTGCTGCTCTCCTTCCACACTGAACCCAAACAAGAGTCACTGGATTCTGATTGTGACATTGGAGCTCAGTGTTCATTGGTGGATTCAGAGATGACATCAGTGAAGCAGGAAGACTGCAGTCAAATACTGGGACTGAATGAGATTAAATGTGAAGAGGAGGAGATTAGGGATTTAACTAACAAAGGTAAGAATGGTTTATTAAAAGGGTTTAATATTCCCAATTCATTGTTCTTACTAATGAGTTGAATAGATGTTATTTTATGCTCTCTGTTTTCTATACTCCATATTCTTATATTTATTTTGTAATAAGTTATACAAAAAAGTGAAAGAAAACAGTATGTGTTATATTAAGAACCAAAGGAGTTAAAATGATGTGAATATTTCAATATTAAATACCTTATTTTCAGAAAGGGGTGCACATTATGATTTATTTCATGTGGCCACTATAATGGTATGATATTTCGTTATAATACATTGTATATCCCAATGGCTTTTTATATGACAAGATGTATTTCCTAAAACTGTAGTCTATTGTCTTAATATTGTGGTCTCATGACATGCCATTATGAATGACCAGAGCAGCAGTGTTGTGTTGAAGTTCTTGTCAACAGTGAGTTCTTTTTCTCTGGGTATCCATGATGTTTGTGGGGCAGCAGAATCACTGTCAACACCTGCAGTTTAAGATAACGATACCTCAGTAATCCTACATAGGTCTGCATTCCATGTTCATACATTAACTTTAGCCAGTGAGCTAAAAACACTATATGGTGGTTACATCCTCAGTCATTTTGATGTGAAATAGTAATGGAAAAATACAGAACTGAAGAACACCCTTTTTTTTTATGATATGAAATGACAATTGTAGCTTGTGGCGAAATACACATGCGTCCTCTTCCAGACAAGTTCGTCTGAGCTTTGGTTGTTTTATATTTCTTTATTATTGCCCTAATAGTGCAGATTTGTATTTTTAGGCATGCATTTGTCTTTTTATATCTATCTTTATAGCTATATCATTGTGCAGGATGACACAGTTGTTCGGTGCATTGAAACCTTGAAACTGGGTGCCATTATTTATTCATGCATGTTCTTGATGATAATGATTATTGACTTTGAATTTTCACTTTGTTAGATTCATATATTTTGACTGCATGATCAAGCTGATAAACAAGATGACATTTTTCACTGCATATTAACCTGAATGACATGTTTGTAGGGCATTGCGTATTTCAAATTTTGACTATATAACGTTACGCCTGGTGAAAATGTAAAAATATTTTTCACGTGTATCTTACTCTTAACAGTCTTGGAATAGCTAAATTAATATTTCATGTAATGTTACTGCCTTGATACAGTGTCACTGATCTAATTAACCTTTCTGGTATCAATCACACAGATGAGATTGCTGAAGTTGATACTTATCCTACATCTGGAGAGCAACAACAGGAAGATTACAAAGATAAGAAGTCTCACCCTTGCCCCCATTGTGAAAAACGTTTTCTATTTATATCACATTTAAAAAGACACCTTAACACACATACCGGAGAGAAGCCTTCCTCTTGTTCTGACTGTGGAAAGAGTTTCTCTCAAATACATGACCTTAAACGTCATCAGCGTATACATACAGGAGAGAAACCTTACTCCTGTTCTGAATGTGGAAAGAGTTTCTCTCAGTTACGCGAACTTAAAATTCACCAGTGTGTACATACAGGAGAGAAACCTTACTCCTGTTCTGAATGTGGGAAGAGTTTCTCTCATTTAAGTAGTCTTAAAGCTCACTTGCGCATACATTCTGGAGAGAAGCCTTACTCCTGTTCTGACTGTGGGGAGAGTTTCTCTGTGTTGAGTAACCTTAAAGCTCACCTGTGCATACATACTGGAGAGAAGCCTTATTCCTGTTCTGACTGTGGGAAGACTTTCTCAAAATTAGATAACCTAAAACATCACCTGCGCATACACACTGGAGAGAAGCCTTACTCCTGTTCCAATTGTGGGAAGTGTTTCTCTAAATTAGATAAGCTAAAACATCACCAGCACATACATACTGGAGAGAAGCCTTACTCCTGTTCTGACTGTGGGAAGAGTTTCTCTAATATAGGTAACCTTAAAATTCATCAGCGCATACATACTGGAGAGAAGCCTTACTCCTGTTCTGATTGTGGGAAGAGTTTCTATAAATTACAACACCTTCAAAGTCACCAGCGCATACATACTGGAGAGAAGCCTTACTCCTGTTCTGATTGTGGGAATTGTTTCTCTCGATTGTTCAGCCTTCATATTCACCAGCGCACACATTCTGGAGAGAAACCTTACTACTGTTCTGACTGTGGGAAGACTTTCTCTACATTAAATAACCTAAAACTTCACCAGCCCATACATACTGGCGAGAAACCTTAGTCCTTCTCTGACTGGGGGAAATGTTTCTCTCAATTACATTCCCTTAAACTTCACCAGCGCATACATTAAAGCCTTACATCTGTTCTGACTGTGGGAAGAGTTCCATTTCATCATCTAATTTTACTAGTCATCAAAGGTTGCAGACAGCAGAGAAGCCATATTCCTGTTCTGTCTGTGGAATTACTTTGCTCTTGATTAGACCACTGTAGAAATCACCAGCGCATACATACAGGAGAGAAGCCATACTCATGTTCTGACTGTGAAACAAGAATAAATTCAGTTTCTTTCAGAACACATACATAATGGTGAATAATCATTCTTCAGAATGTAGGAAGAACTTTTTGATCAAATCTGAACTTACTATTCATCACTTAGTACTTACATAAGAGAATACTGTCATGCTATTCTGCCTGTTGGAAGAGTTTCACTTAAATTGCCTAAAACATGTTGGAAAGACATTGGCTCTCATTCATGAAATGTGCATACGATCAGATTTGATCCTAAAATGAATTTCATCAATATTATCTTTGTCGTATTCTTACGATCAAATTCACGTCTGGTTGGAGACCGTCTAAACCTATGTCAAAAAATTAAGATATTATCATGAAAAACAACAATCCTCAGTAACAAAAACTACAATAATAATAATAATAATAATAATAATAATAATAATAGGTAATATAAGATTACAAGGAATATAACACTAACAAACATACCAAAATATTAAATAATGTTTCACTACCTTATTAATATATCATTTGTTCCTTTCACTTTATGCTGCAGTTTTTATCTCTTATTCCTGTTGTTCACGCTTTTGTAAGCTTTGAATCGCCTTTGTGTGAGCTATGTAATGCCTGATGCACAAGACCAATGAACTTGCTTTGCCTTACTTTTCCTAAGTCACTCATGCCTATAATATCCACATACTTGGAGATCATAAATGGTCGTTATAATTTCGGTGGCTGCCATCTTGATTAACTAATGTGTCCTAAATTGGCCAGTGAGACTGTTAACCAAAAGCACTGGGTGCGGTGGAGCGGTTACCCTAACAATGACAGAGCACTTTATAGAGGAACTCGGCGCTGGACTGAGACGGGAAAGAGTATTCTGTGGCCGTGCAGATTTTTTCATGGGGAATGATGAATTGCTCCCGCGGCATTTGCTTGTGCAGCTCTGCGATCTCCTAGATCCACATTTTTGGCGAGAAACCAAAAGATTGCATGCCATACAAGTGCAGGTACTCTCTACCTTGGGCTTCTCGGCAACAGGCACCTTCCAGTGGGAAATGGGTGACAGAAGTGGCAATTCACAGCCTTCCAACAGCTGCTTAATGCAACTGTGCCATCAATACATCAGATTTCCACGCAGCTCAACAAACGGCCATTAAGAGAGAGTTTCACAAAGTAGCCGATTTCCAAAATGTCATTGGCGCCATTGAATGCACCCATGTCCGTCAAAATGCACCCATGTCCGACAATGATTACGCCTACATCAACAGAAAGAACTACCACTGCGTCAACGTTCAGATCATTTGCAACGCCAGGTTGGAGCTGCTGAACGTCGTTGCCAACTGGCCCAGGAGTTGCCAACTGGCCCGGGAGTTGCCAACTGGCCCAGGAGTACACATGATTCTTGCTTTAGGAGCTGCCGGTGGTACTCTTCAGTACACTCCTCAGACGGTCTGTCCAATTATTTTGGCGCGGTGCTGCATATTATTGCACAGAAAAACGGTGTGCCCCTCTCAGATAATATGCCACCTGGAGAACCGATGCATGTAGAGCCTTGGTGAGGCCAGCCCCACACCCAGGCACATCAGGCCAGCCCCACACCCAGGCACATCAGGCCAGCCCCACACCCAGGCACATCAGGCCAGCCCTACACCCAGGCTGTCTACAGACGCCGAGACATCATTGCGTTTTTGAGTTTTTTACATTAAGTCATGGAGTATATCACACCCAAGACAGTTTAGTTTGTTTATTTATTGCTTCCTTCGATGTTTGGTTTATTTCCTTCAGAGTTTCATCTATTTGATTCAAAGATGTTTTCATTTCAGTCATGTTCTGACATTTCTGGTCTTGTTTTTTTCATGATTTCATTAGTCAGAACCGTGAATGTCCTCCGAGGATCAGGACAAAGGTGGACGGGGGCGCTCGGATTAGGGAGCGCATGTGTCACTCCTCGCCAGTGTGCACTCTCTTTTGGAGCGCTCTGTACGAATAGCTTGGTGATGTCGTCGTCTGGTTCACCTAAAATGAATGAATATTGTTATTTAAACTGCTGAGATTTTTATTCATTCTTTTTACTGTAGTTCCACCTTTCTGTCAGAGGAATATTGATGGTCGTCGTTTGCAGGACCAACAAAGTAATCTGTGTCACCCGGATCACTTAAAATACCCGACAGAGAAACGCTTCCAAGAAGTCCAGCGATCCTTCCATCCATACAACTTCAACTTGGTGCGGCAGGACCACCAGTGTTCTTACACTTGTCTTGTAAGCCAATGTTATTCTTTGTGTTGAGTTTAAGGTCTGCCCACTTCTTCCTGACCTGCAGATACAGGACAGGAACCCTATTTAATTTTCCAGGTTGGGCATATAGTTATAATGCATTTCACAAAGCAGGAGGCTCTGATTTGTAGTCTTACAGGCCTATCATGAACTTCACTAATGATTAATGGAAGGAATATACATATATATCTGAAATAGCCTACTCTACCTCTTTGGGTGTTCATTGTTCAGTTAACAGCGTTAACTGCATCTGTGATTTTGGTCCACGATTTCCCTTTCTGCGAACCTTTAATGCCACTTCTGAGGCTGCCAAATAAAACCATTTTGTTGTCTGCGACCTGTGACACAAGAACTTCTAATTCAGCATCAGAGGCATTTATTTGTTTCGGTCTTGTTCGTTTTGTTTCAGGATTCATCTTTGATGACTTCAGTCTATAATTTATGCTGAAAGCTGTCAATTCATAGGTTGATGATCGCCACACCTGTATAAATTACGGCTGTGTCATATGTAAATGAGGACAGGTGCAGCGCGTTCTCGCATCCACAGCTTTATCCGATTTATCAATCTGCGATGACATCTACGCTCATTTCGACCAGGTGCGACAGTTTCGTGAATCACACTTAGAGATGATCGTAAGTCTCTCCCAACATTCGAATCTGAGATCTTTCCTCAGAAGGTTTCATGAATGAGGGCCATTGAATGCTTTGGAGACAGTAAGATACTGTACAGGAAGAGAGACTAACTGTAAATCACACACTAATAAGCTCTGGACAGTTGAAGGAAATCCCACAGACGCACTCAGAATTACAAGTTCACATGTACCCAGATACACACATCCTTCATCAGTGGGGAATCAAAGAGGGATTTTGAGACTATTTGGGATACTTAAGATCAGATGGTAGTAAACTAAACGGATAATGTGACGTGCATGGGATGTTATAAGATCTGTTTTCTTGTAGTTAGATTGAAGGGCTTGTAACATGTTTGAATGAGATAAATTACTGTATGTTGGTACTAAGGATGCACTGATTAAAAAAAAATGATTTTGACATTTCTGTACCTGTGTACCCTGGCATGAAATAAGACATGTTGCTTATGATGATGCTTCTGTGGTGGACAAAAGGAGTTAAAATTATATAAATAAATATACTATTAATTAAATCATTAATTCAATAAATATATTATTTTAAGTGACAAATTATGATTTTTTTATGATGCCACTTTTCAAAATAAGGTTATGATGCTTCCTAATAATTACATCAGCGACGGGAGCTTGAGCCTTTACAGATATGGGGATTGTGGTTTAAGAGTGACATTTTGGGAATAAGTGCTGACACAATAAACAAGATAAGGTTTGGCGATAAATGAGGGAGGGGATGAAGGTTTTTTTGTGCTACAAGAGAGAGCACAAGATATTACTCTGCAGAAAGTGATGGACAATCTTCAGCAAGGCTGGACAAGAGATTCATGTCCACAATACAAAAATGTCAGGTCGGAGCTTTCTGTTGTAAATGGAATGTTGCTCAGACAAAACCGAATACTCATTCCAGAAAAAATGCGTAAAGACGTGCTTAACAGAATACATGAGGGGCAGCTTGGAGTTGAAAAATGTAAAAGAAGACCCAAGGAAGCAGCCTATAGGCCTGGAATAAACACGGAAAATTTAGAAAATGGTAAGCAAGTGTGAGACATGTCTCAAACATCAAAACAAACACACAAAAGAACCAATGATCATAACTGACCAAATTACAGATCCATGGCAAATGGTTGGTACAGAACTGTTTCATCTCAATGGGAAAGACTATCTTTAGTTAACAGACTACTATTCAAACTATCCTGAGCTGGCACTGCTGTCTAGCACATCAGCAAGTTGTGTGATTAATCAAATGAAGTCATTCTTTGCCAGACATGGCCTCCTGAAAGTTGTTGTAAGTGACAATGGGCCATGTTACAACTGTCAGGAGTTTCAGCATATTGCAGATCAATATGATTTCCAGCATGTTACTTCTCAACCTGTATGCACAAGCAAATGGCATAGCTGAAAAAGGAGTCTAGATTGTCAAACAGCTCTTAAAGAAGGGAACAGGTAGTGGTTCTGATCCATATGAAGGCAACAGATAGTGGTTCTGATCCAACAGAAGGCAACAGATAGTGGTTCTGATCCATATGAAGTTCTGCTGACTTACTGAGCCTCCTCGCTGAACTCTTAATGGGTGGTAGGCTGAGGACAACACTACCCTGTAGTGAAAGAAACAAACAGGACAAGAATATGTACACAAAGACCGTTACTGAAACAGGAACCAAATGTCTCCCGTCTCTCTACAAGCATGATGTAGTTCGAGTTCAGGGTCCAAACATTTGGAGCAAGAAGGCCACTGTATGTAAATAAGTTGCTCCTAGATCAGTTACATTTTATTCAAGTTTATAAACTTGCCAGTTCTAGTATTTATTGACTTATCAAGAAACAGTTGTTACTATAACACAGAACTATCTAGGAGTTCACCCTTCCAACTTCATTCAATGCATCTCCTATTTAATAATTGATCCACTGATATGTATAATGAATATGGAATAGTACTGTAATGTTTTTCCATTTATTGTTGTATTAGTAATATTATAAGATCACAGCAATTATCGTTTTTGGCCTGTTATTATGGCGGTGTTGCTGTAAATGGTTAGCTAACTGATAGGGTTTATAGATTCAACACCCCCTTGAACTTCTTTCACATTATGCTGTCTCAGTGCCACAGAGTTTCATGCATGAAAATTGCTTTTTTTCCGACTTATCTACAAACCATACCCCAGACTTTTAAGGGAAACCTTTAAGTGGATAAAAAAGCAATATACACTATATTATCCCACGTGTAACATACACTATACCTAATACTTGTAAATAATCCGTCCTCCATTTGCCTTAATTGCATATTTAGTACTACCATTTGTACTGCATTTGCCTTCATTGGACATCTATACATTCCATTTGTATGTGTAGATGTGCAATGCAGTAAGTATCCATCTAATCTAATTAAAAATAGAAAAGCTCTGTCAAGTTCCATGGGGAGGGTCGATGGAGAGCAGTCTTCAGGTCATGCCCCACATCTTCAATTGGATTTAGGTTGGGGCTCTCACTGGACCACTTAAGGAAATTTACCTTTTTATTCCCCAGTGGTCCCCAATCCTGTTCCTGGAGAGCTCCTTTCATGTAGGTTTCACTCCATTGGCCTCAGCTGTTTAAACAAACACTAAGTTGTACTTTTCTCTGTCCCTTTGTGATGCAATGTTCAAGTACCATACAAAGTGAAATAATGTTAAACCCTTAACTGCTGCTTGTTTTTTCCCACGTGAAATACTATATTATCTTAAATATATACAGATGAATGTGTGGATTTTACTACATTATTTTAACTTGAAAATCCAAAATAAGCATTCATGCACTAAAACTTTATAAAGAATATCATTTCTGAAGAGGGATCATTTCAGGTTTCAAATACACTACTCAAGAAAAATAAGGGAACACGTAATCATCACAATATAACACCTTCAGGGTTATCAATCTGTCCAGTTAGGAAGCATAAGCGATTGTGAATCAATGTCACCTGTTTTGGTGCAAATGAAAGTGGTAACAGGTGCACTGGAGAGGCAACAGCAAGACAACCCCCATAAAGGGAATGGTTTTGCAGGTGGTGGCCACAGACAATTGCCCTGACTGATTACCCTGACTGATTCTTCTCTAGTTTGGCATTTTGCTAGTTTCCTTGTCACTACTGGTAGCATGAGGCGGTACCTGCAGCCCATTCAGGTTGCACAGGCAGTCCAGCTCCTCCAGGGTGGCATATCCATACGTGCCAGCGCAAGGTTTGCTGTGTCTCCCAGTACAGTCTCAAGAGCATGCATGAGGTACCAGGTGACAGGCCGTTACACAAGCAGAGCTGGCAGGGCCATAGAAGGGCATCAACCCAGCAGCAGGACCGGTATCTGCTTCTTTGTGCGAGGAGGAACAGGAGGAGCACTGCCAGAGCCCTACAAAATGACCTCCAGTGGGCTACTGGTGTGCATATTTCTGCCCAAACTGTCAGAAACAGACTCCATGAGGGTGGTATGAAGGCCTAACGTTGTAGTGTAATGAGAAATGTCTGTTGATGAAGAGTGGTGAAGAAGTGTTCGACGAAGAGGCGTATCTGGCCCCACCAAGTCTTCAACACACCCTTGGTGAGGTTAATCAGGGCTCCTGCATAACATTTGCTTCTCTAAAGATCTGGAACACCAGGTGTGGGCCATCAGCCCCACCTTCCTGAGCTCACCTGGAGAGGTGTGAAACTCTGAGCAAACTGAAGTGTAACTAAATGCATGATATTGTGGACATTTATCTATATTGTTTGGATTTTCCCTGTTCCCCATAAAGGGCAGAATAGGCTGATATGCTTTATTGTACTGTACGGTTTATGGGTCAAACTTCACAAGAGCATTGTAGAAATTAGTGTCCTTGTTGAATGTCAGATAACAACTGACGGCAACGCACCGTCCATTTGATAATTTTGCATTGATTAAGTGGGACAGTTCCTGTCTTTTGTGTTCATTGTTTTCCAAGGTAAAGTAATGCTAATGACTATTTGGGGGAGTGTTTTAGATATGTCTGATTTTAGGATAAATAGCCATGTCTCCAAAAGGTTATTTGAGTTTGTCCTAGTTAAAGAGACCTCCCAACACATTGTGTTGTAGTCATATTCAGGAGTCTATCTTTAACAGAAGCTCCTAGCATACCTTTGTGCTATAGTGTCTTAAATTACTTATGGTATAATTAGTAGACCGTTATGCTAGTTGGGAGGACATTGAATCGTGTTGATATGTAACTCTGTTTTGTATTGTAACTTTATTACTTGATTGGAATAAATTGTATTACTTTGGAATATAGATTACTGCAGCATTCCTCGTTCAACTCCATACTCAAGCTCGTAGGGCTACTGGTAATTATACACACATAAGTAAGTCTAAGCGACCAGGTGTCCCTGAGTCCTGGAATTCTCAAAGCAGTCTGGTTAGGCCCAGAACACATGACATTCTAGTCATCCCTGAGTCATGGACATGTTAACTTTCTGTTAGACCCAGGAACACATGCTATTTTACTGTATGGTTGATGTTACATGACCTACACCTACCTCATGGGCGCTTATGATAACTGATATAGGCACATACACATATGTACATCAAAGTGACCAGACTGATCGTCTCTGAGTTCTGGGTTACTACACCATCCCTTGTTTTCTGGACTTGACTGATGAGGAGCATTGAGGATAACGTAGGCCGTGAAACACATGATCTTTTAAATGTTTGGCTTGTGACGAAAGATTAGCTACCCTTTCTAAGAATTTCCAGCATCTCATGGTAATTTATGATTGCGTATGTTTTGCAAACAATATGGAGTCAGATTATTAGATATTAAATGATCACGTAGGTCATAGATTCTCATTTCTGCACTAAAACTCGATTGGCATTCGCCAGAGAACAACAGAATTGGCAGGTCCGCTGTTGGCGCCCCGTTCTGTTCACAGATGAAAGCAGATTCACACTGAGCACGTGACAGACATGAAAGAGTCTGGAGACGCCATGGAGAACGTTATGCTGCCTGCAACGTCACAGAGCATGACCGGTTTAACAGTGGGTGAGTGATGGTCTGGGGAGGCATTTCCTTGGAGGAGTGTGTGTAATGTGTGCAAGCAAGTTTATTTATAAAGCACAATTCATACACAGAAGCAATTCAATTTACTTTACAAAGAAAAAGAGAAACATAAAAATACAAAAGAATAGAAACAAATACTCGAATGAAAATAAACAACAATAAAACATCATAATCATAAAACATTGAATAAGAAAATAGAATTAAAAAAATATAAAAACATAACTGGTAGATTCCGTAATAGATTCCATGAGGAAGCTATAAAAGTTGTAAGGCTTAACAGTGTGGTTAGGTTTAAGCGCTCAGTCATAGGTGTGTGAAAAGAGAAGTGTTTTTAACCTGGATTTAAAAATTGATACGTTTGGGGCATGTCTAAGATCTTCTGGTAGTTTATTCCAGTTGTGTGCGGCATAACTGCCAATGTTCGCCATGTTTAGTTTGGACTCCGGGCTCTACTAGCTGACCTGAGTTCATGGATCTAAGAGCCCTGCTCAGTTTATACTCTTCAAACATATCAGAAATGTATTCAGGGCCTAAACCATTCAGTGATTTATAGACTAAAAGCACCACTTTAAAATCTATTCTGTAACTGACTGGAAGCCAGTGCAGAGATTTACCAACTGGAGTGATGTGCTCTGTTCTCTTGGTCCTGGTTAACATTCTAGCAGCAGCATTCTGAATGAGCTGCAGCTGTTTTAAAGTGTTTTTGGGGAGTCCAGTTAAGAGGCCATTACAGTAGTCAACCCTACTAGAGATAAAGGCATGGATGAGCTTCTCTTAGTCTTTTTGGGACACCAAGCCCTTGATTCTGGCTATATTTTTAATATGATAGAATGCTGTTTTGGTGATCACTTTGATATAACTGTTGAACGTGAGGTCTGAGTCTATCAGAACACCAAGATTACACACTTGGTACCTGGTTTTTAGGGTCCGAGAATCCAGCTCTTTACTAATACTAGTTCTTTTATTTTTGTTGCCAAACACAGTCACTAATTGCAATTAAAAAAGCCATGTGTGGGAAATTCACCTTTAATTGCCATTTTCAACTGTGTGTCACCTTGTGTGTCTGTAACAAGGCCAAACATTCAAGGGTATGTAAACTTTTGATCAGGGCCATTTGGGTGATTTCTGTTATCATTATGATTTAAAAAGGAGCCATACAACTATATGATAATAAATGGCTTGATATGATCACTATCCTTAAATAAAATACAGTTTTTTTGCATGATCAGTCATATTTTCAAAATCAGTGCCAAAAGTTCACTATTTTTGCCAGGGTATGCAAACATATAAGCACAACTGCATATTATTGCTATACTTGCTACCGGTATATCAATAATATTTAATACTTCTACCCATACTGTTCATATTCTCCATCCTACTGTTTTTTATATTGCTGCTAGTTTACATTATGTATATTATTGCTATATGTTTGCTATTTATTTTGCTTTAAATATTTCTTAATTCTTGCTACATAGATGTTGTGTGCCATGTCAAGAATTTCATTGTACAGGATGATGCTGTGTTTTATTCGGTGCATTTGATAAATAAACTTTGATTTTGAACTTGAGCTCCAAGTTGCTTGTTTTGGGCTTGTTTTGACAGTCCCAGTTTCTTGTTTTGGGCTTATTTTGACAGTCCCAGTTGCTTGTTTTGGGCTTGTTTTGACAGTCCCAGTTTCTTGTTTTGGGCTTGTTTTGACAGTCTCAGTTGCTTGTTCTCTTGCAATATCTGGCAACACTGCACAGGAGTAAACAATAATTTAAACAAATGCTTGTGGTAACGACAGAGCAGTAACGACTGCAAATCTGTAGTCAACAAGGCCAACGACATAAACTTGCAGGAAATGCAATACCAAATGTCTTTTCAGTTTCACTGGCTTTAAACTTTTGTGTGCAAGAACCTCTAAGCAAAGAACACATTGGGAATGATGCACGTCATTAATGGTAAAGCAAGTGAATCCAAACTATGAATTCCTCTTTATATTTTAGAAGTTTGTATGGCTTGTCGGGCTGGAGGGCCTTACCCTTGCGTTTCTCATTTCCCGGAGGCATATTTTCATGGGAAGTTGATTGCTTTTCTGATGTTTCACTTGCTGTTTGAGAGAGACTTGTCATGTAATGTCTTCTCGTTTGTAGCGCTACAGAAAAGCCACCGATCCATGTGGGTTATGTTTATTTGCTAGCTAACTAAAAGGGTGCACACACCATGAACTGTTGAAGTGTGGCTCCGTAGATGTAGGCTACTGTTAACCCGCGCTACAGTTTCAACCAACCATTTCTCGTTCAATGACAACGACGTAAATTAAAGAAATATTAATATTTTACATATTTAGCCTATTCTAGTTGTATTCCCCCTCATATACAGTATATCAGTGTTCAGTGTTTATTAAAAATTGCACTTTTTAATTATAATTGATTGATTCGAGAAATCATCTTTTCCGACCCCCCAAAATCATCTGGCGACCCCCCAAAATCATCTGGCAACCCCCACTTTAAGATTCACTGCCATGGTTGATCCCACACTCCTGAACGGTACACACTCAAAAATTGAGGTACGAAACAAGAACAGTTCTGTACTTATAGGTACACTTTTGAAGAATTTTCTCTCAACGGTACAATTTTGGTATTTATGTGGACAGCAGAGCACCTTTCGACTAACAGAAATGGTAGAGAGTGAATTAAAACAAAAGAAAGAACAAATGTGTACCATTTCACCCCCAAGGGGAGGGGCTGCATTGGACCCTGCAGCATTGAAAACGTGTGTAGGTCATTTGCTGTTACAATTTGATAAAGTACAAAAATGGATTGGCACTAAAGGGTACACAGTTGTCTCTCAAAAAGGTACCCCCCCAGCGACAAGCATGTGTGCCCTTTTATGTACACACCAGTACTTCTATTTCTGAGTGTGTAGGCGGTGTTATGTGCACGTCAAAGTTAACTGCGATCCGTCATCAGACTCATAAAGAAGAAGAATCATCATCTTTTTTGGGTGCGTTGTTTGTGTCATTTTCAGAAACTACATTTAATAAAACAAAAACTACCACAAACTAGTGATGGGCAAATGACGCTTTCCGAAACACAGAGACAAATGAAAACATTTGTGTCGAGGCTTTACGACACGCTCAAAACATTTACTTGACAGTGACATCTGCCGGGGAGAAATAAAAATCAGATGTTCAGTGTTCATAGAGACATATTTTCCGATATTGCCAGAACATATTTCGTGGCTCCACAGTTTGGTGCGTGTGCTACTTGAAAAGGGCAACTAAAATGTGGGGTTTCTATCCCGCTTTCCTCTTGCCTTTCCAGCTTGCTTTTCATTTAACCATTCCTCCATCATAATGTTTTAGATGATGAAGGCGTGGGGATGAGAAGGGTTTCATTCTCATTCCTTTTGCAGTAAATGAGACATTATTTGAACAACAATAATTGTTTATTTTTTGTTAAAAAACATTTCGAACCAGGGTGGCCTTGCCCAGTGGACGGCGACTCTACTCACTAAACCACTAATGAAATAAATTGGAGTGAAACGTTTCTACTTCAATTGCTAAATAGAGCTTAGTGTACTGTAGCTATATACACTAGTGTTTTCTTTGACAAATATTGCAATTGCAATTGATTTGATATTTTCAAACATGGGTGTAAACAGCATAGATAATCTCACTTAAAAATAGAGATCATAGTCTAGAATAGGGGTGTCAAACCGGTTCCACGGGGGCCATGTCTGCAGGTTTTTGGTTTTTCCTATAAATTTGTTCCCAGTTCACACCTAAACAACGAGATGAGGATAGAAACTAACCAATTAGTGACCTAATTAATCAATCAAGTACAAGGTGAGAGTGAAAAACTGCAGACACTCGGCCCCCCACGGAACCAGTGTGACACCTGTGGTCTAGAATAACCACGCTATTGTGTATGGGACAATATATTGGTGCCACTCGTTAGCTTGAAGCATACGTCTTCACTAGCAGTTGCAACTCAAACTAACATTGAAAACCCATCAAACATTTAAAAAAAAATAGTCCAGGTATTTAAGTAATCTCCAAAAAACCTACAGCACCTGCAAGAAAAACTATTACGGACGTATGTTGCCTCACGTGAAGCGCATCTCATTCATAGTTTTTGGAGCTGAAAATCGCGTAAATTTTTGATTTGGAAATTGTACATGTCAGTTTCGTAATTTTGATTATAATTCGCTTAATCGTGAGGCTATATGTATAATGTATAATGGTTTTAACAAGCTAGTTTTAGCAAGAGGTAGATGCATTATGAAACGGTAAACAACGGTGGAATTGTCCAAACGGTTACTCATGTTTTTTTTTTTTTTTTATTAATTAGAGATTTCAACAACAGCAGAAAAAGTTGAACTTACAAAAAACAGCAATGGAAGTAAAACGCAATAAAATAAGAAATAATAATAAATAAAGATTTAAAAAAAAAGACTACACTTGTATCACTGTAAATTAACGCTAGGGGGGAATAAAAGTCTACATAAAAAGATTTGAATTAATACAGATTGTTACTGTTTTAATTGCTTTTTGTTGAATAGAATTTTTAATTGAAAAAATATACTGTCTGAGCTCTCCATTAAAAGCAATATAGCATGGTTTCTTTCCTGTGAACATGCATCTGTGAATATGATATTATTAGCCCAAACAATATATCTTTCCAAAACCAAAAAAAATCAAACTCAATATTTTCAGTAACAAACTTGCCAGAATAAATGCACAACAGATTCTTCACATTCATTACAAAAACTACAGATAACATCAATGTCTTTCTTAATATTTTTTTAATATAGCTCTTGGCTGGATAGCATTTATGGATGAGTTTAAAGGAAATTTCCTTCACTTTATTGGTAACTAAGTATAAATTTGGTAAAAGCCAGACTTTCTTCTAAACTATATCAGCCACAAATCGATTCCAGCAAGGACTAACATAAGGTACCGTAGTAATTTCTCTCTGAAACAATGCTCTAATAGAACTGTTATTATTTCTAAAAATATTGGAGAAGCAAATTTTGCCTATGGGAGAGTCTTTTTTTAATTTTTTTATTCAGCAACATATTTAACAACACAGTAAGAGAAAAAAACAAACAAACAACAGCTGGAGGGATGACATATAAAATAAAAAATAAACAAGAGGAAAATCCCCCGGGGTAAAAGTATGATACAAATCAACTTAAATTAAATATAGATAGGAGACATTTTTGAAACATTTTGTTTTCTATACGTTTCAGGGATGCTAAATACATTTGTACATCATTTTAAAAAAATTGAAAGAGGGGCTTTTTCTTGTGTATAAAAATGTACCTAATACAATATAAAAATGTACAATATACTGTCGTTCAAACATTGAATCTGTGTAGTAAAAAAGTATATCAAAATTAGAGATATCAATAGTCGTGTGCATTTTGCTGCCAAGATACAGTTTCAGGTCAGTCCAAAACACTTCACTATACAAACACAAAACAAATATTCAATTGTTTCAGATTCTAGTTCACAAAAGCTACAATCATTGGCAACAGTGGGCATATATCTAGAGATTAAGTCATTGCATGGGTAGATTCTATGGAGGATCTTAAAAGAGACCTCTATTGGTTGTTGGTAATTTGTGCAGATTGAGCCAAGCACAGCGCCAATTCACAAGTTGAAGACCAATGAAAGATTGAAGAAGGAATAGCTTTACAGTAAAATATATCCCCCAATAGACGGTTGTTGAATTCCTTATCCTGCAAGCAAATCGCATTCAGCTGTATATCATTGACAGTAAAGTAAGTTTCAGTGTATGAGTTAGTCTGTTGTAAAGCTCTTACACCACTAGGTATAGCTTTAAGAACAATGTTATATTATTTGTTTGAGACTTCTGAATAAATTCTTCCCTTGTATACAGAGTTCCAGCAACACTTACTTATTGGGAGACTAGGACAACATTGTGTTTATAGGAGAGCCTGTAACAAGATTTTGTACAGAGGGCAATCTAAGGTTACTCAAGTGACAACAGTTTGAAATTGCGAGGGGTGGGTCAGGAAATGACGATACGGAAGTATGACTTTTAGCCAGCCGAGTCTGCGGGGCTGCAGCTGAATGCTATTGGTAAAGGCCGCGATGCTTACTGAAAGAGTTACTGCCATAGATGATAGAACATTTCTATGGTTACTACCAACTACGCTAACTTCCAACAAAGTGACGCCCCTCATTCAAAGTTGTTGGTATTGCACCTGGTTATCAAAACCTGAGTCCGTAAATTGTCTGTGACGTAAATGCACAGGTTTCGTTCAATCACACGTGACAGTGTTTCGGCACCTAGCGTCACGTGACCAGAAGTGTTTCTGAACAGGTCTCGGAACATTGTTTCGATGCAGCGGGTGTCGAACAGATCGGAACAGTATCGAGGGTGAGTGTCGAGCAGCCCATCACTACCACGAACAGATTCTGATACTAAAACAACGCTGTTATGTTACTAGGACAAAAATAGATGTTTAGCTGCTATTTAGTTGGATTCGCATCGTACCAAGGAACGGGAGGTCCACTGTCCTTGTGATTGGGAGAGGATAGTTGGTTAAGTATTCGACTGACGTTGGTAAGCGAACTTACTGCTTGTTATTTATAATATTTTCTAATTACATTTCTGGCTTCATAGAATTAAACAATAAGAAGTTATGTAATATAAGCTAGGTAATTGAACATAAAAAACATTTAACTATGCGTTTCGTACGCTTCAGACTAAACAGATCCTAGACTGCTGCTAGCTGTTGGTGCTGTTGACGGTCTTGATTTGCTGTTTCTTAGTTCTGTAATTGTATTTCCTTTGATTGGACAGATTTCTTCTAATTCCTTGCAACGGGGTGACTCACGGAGTGTTCATCAGTCATGTATGGGTCTGACTTGGTCTTTATTTTAGCAGATGGAGGACAAACCCAGCCTGCTGCTCTCCTTCCACACTGAGCCCAAACAGGAGTCAGTGGATTCTGATTGTGACAGTAAAGCTCAGTGTTCATTGGTGGATTCAGAGATGACATCAGTGAAGCTGGAAGACTGCAGTCAAATACTGGGACTGAATAATATTAAATGTGAAGAGGAGGAGATTAGGGATTTAACTAATAAAGGTAAGAATGATTTATTAAGAGGGTTTAATGTTGTCAATTTAATGTTCTTACTAATGAATGGAATTGACGTTATTTTATGCTACTTGTTCTTATTCTTTTACTTCTCCTTATTCTTTTACTTAATTTGTAATCATGAATTACAAAAAAGTGAATGAAATCACTGTTATATTAACAACCAAAGGAGTTAAAATTATGTCAATATTTCAATAATAAAATAAACACATTATTTTAAAAATAGGTGGCACATTACATTAACATTATATATTTTTTCATGTCACTGGACCCTACGTATACATATTTACATATAAAGTTTAGGTTCAATGATTAAAAAACACAGATTACAGACAAAAACAAGACATAATACAATGATTAAGAAATTACATAAAACAGACAAAACAAAACGATCACAGATAGCACAAAACAAGTAAAATATCTTTAACCATCCTCCAGGGTTACTCTAGCACCCCAGTCTCCCAATCCCTTTGCTCCCAGCGCTTGGATGAACTCGTCAGTCCTTTTGTGAGATAATCCCAGCATCAGTGTCATATCCAGATGCCTGTCTACAGGGGTTTCAAAAACCCCTGGGATTTCAGCTCTTCGTGAGAATAGTTATGCCATGTCATATACAGGTGCTGGTCATATAATTAGAATATCATCAAAAAGTTGATTTATTTCAGTAATTCCATTCAAAAAGTGAAACTTGTATAATGTATACATTCATTCCACACAGACTGATATATTTCAAGTGTTTATTCCTTTTAATTTTGATGATTATAACTGACAACTAATGAAAACCCCAAATTCAGTATCTCAGAAA
>JACXGI010001492.1:8045-82557 GCA_016801175.1 Esox masquinongy | reverse complement strand
GGAGAATATAATCTAGCTACCTGGCCATCGGACAGAGGACACCAGGGAGAAATGGAAGATAGCTCCACTTACATACCAATAGAAAAGCCCTGCATCATGTATAAGCTAGCCTAGGCCCCAAAAAGGCATCCCCTCTCCTACACAGTGTATGAGTCTTGTTTCATATGCATTCTATTGGATGAAAATACATGAATGAACACAAAAATTCCCATACAGACACAAAAACACCATACTGCTATTTATGAACAGGGCTTTATGAGGTGTAGTTAAAGGTAGGGCACTCTATCTATATCTATATATTTATGACATAAGGTTCCATTTGGACATTTACAGTGAAGTAATTTAGCAGACCCTCTTATCCAGTGCGCCTTACAGTTGAGATATACTTTTTCAAACTGGCCCCTGTGGAAATTGAACCCGCGACCCCGGCGTTGAAAGCATCACATTCTTACCAAGTAAACTGCATGGGGTAGGCCTCTGATCTCCACCGGACTGTATAATACAATTGCCTTATGCTGTCAACGTAACGTGGAGGCATCATAGTTGTCGCGCTAATGTCCTCAGAACATTTCAACGAGGGGAGATCAACACGGCGTCAATGTCCACATTAAATAATGAAGCCATGCATGTAAGAGAGCAAGTTGGCCTACTGAAAACACATCCTAAATGGATCACTATTCCCCATGTAACCAACTACTTTTACACAGACAGACAGGCAGATGTTCGAATGTGGGTCAGGTGAGGTATCTGCTAAGTACACAGTGATACAAACCAGACGAGCTTGGAGGCAGAAGTTAATGACGCCCCAAATAGCACCCTATTCCTTGTACAGTAGTGCACTACTTTTGACCAGGGCCCATAATGAGTCATTTGGGACACATTCATGATTTGCATCACAGACTAATCAAACAATCTAACTAAATATGCAGATTAAAGCTGACAAAGGGTTGGAATGGAGACTAGAACATTCAGAGTTCTTTTCCATCTCATTGGATTAATTGCATTTGAGGGAAAGAAGGAGAGAAAGGAGGCAGACAAAGCAGTAACGGCTGTGAATCGCTGTACAACAGCAGAACCTGAGATAGAGCGGCTTTTCCCTGACAAAATGTCAGAAATATAAGACAATTACGGAGTGACATTTCCCAGAATGTGAGCCCATTATTCAAGGTTTCAAAGACCTCTGATGAAATTAGGCTCCCCATGCTTTTGGGGCAGGAGACAGAGAGCTGTGTATTGGAATCGCACTACGTTGCCGACAGCCCCAGAATCAGGGGCAGAGTCTGGGCAGACCAGCAAACCTGTCTCAATCGCCATTGTATATCGTGTGTTTGTTTGTTTTTTCTTCTCTTCATTATTTTTCTAAAAATATTCCTGGTAAAATGTTATTTGTTCCTTAAATGATGACATACTGTGAATTAATAATTATCCCGGGGGGGTTCTTCAGCAATATTTACATGGTTACATCATGCCAAGAAATCCATTTTAATTTGACTGAGAGGAAAGTAAGACATGCCTAAGAGGTACCATTGTGATTTACTGTTGATGAGTCTAGTGGCTGCAGTTCAGCATCTTGTCAATAAACAGGTCACAGATCAAGTGCGGTGTCAACAGCTCCACCTAGCAAATGAAACTGTCCGCATCCCAAACTAGTATAAACCACAGCCCTATAGGTGTTACAGTGCCACTTAGGACGTTTGAAACGACATTCTCCGAGGGGCCTCGCCTCTGTTTTCTGTCACAACATTATGTTACAGTTTGTTTAGGGTTAGACCTTCACAGCTCAGAGATATTATACTGTAACCATCAATCTAACTCTGAAGCATTCATCACTCACTGTCATGTTGTCTTCTGGTTATTTTCACGCCTTCGCCCCTGCCCGCAGAACGTTAGACTTTTTTGATCATGAATCTTGTTCTGGAGGAAGTTCTGCCAAGTAGGCAGAAATTATGTTACTGGTTCACAAAATGATGAGGGCGAGCTTATGTCCCAGCTTTGAAGTTCATATGTAAAATGTTAAGGTCAATGTTAAGGGTTAAGGTTAGGTAATGGGTTAGGGTTTAAGTTAGGTATAAGCACTATCCCTGGTCAACTGTCCTCTCAGAGTATGCAGCCGATTTAAAATGCAAGCTCCGCCCTCAACATCGAAGCAAACTGTCAGCCTTGGGGGGGGGCAGATTTGACTCAACAAGATGTCAACCTGCTCTCCTGCCCTTCTGTCACCCTCCCACCTTCTCTCTCGCTGTTTTTTTCTCTATCCCTCTGTCACTTCCTTCTGTCTCTCCTCCTCTCTTCCTCCCCCATCCATCCTTCTCTTCCTTTGTCTATCTCTTCACCTCCCTCTCTCCATATCCCTCAGTTCTCTCTCTAAAATATTTCTTCACACTCCATCCATCAATTATATCCGGATCATTTGACAAATGTTTCCCACGCGACAAATTACAGCCTTTTTCTTCAAGGTAATGATGATAATCATTAGGCCGTACACTTGCGGGAATTGGCCTAAATGAATAGGGCTAAATTTAAACGTTGTTACAGACGAAATACTGTATGAAAAGCATACGCATATTATGGTATCAGTACGGTCTGGAGATGGTAGGAACAATATTAAGCTTAAGATGAGGGCACAACAGTTCACCTGACACATCCAGACATTACGCTGTTAACTATTTGTGAATTTCTATTATATATATATATATATATCCTCATTTACTGGTGAAGAAAATAGTTTGGATACATTGGGTAAAGGACAAGAATAATCCAAAGAAATTTAGGGTGAGAGCGACATGGGATGAAAAAAATTACATGGGTTTGAGTAAGTGGTTGACCTGTTGTTTCCAAGAGGCCACCACACAAAGTGTGCGCAGTAATTTCCCTCCGATTTTATGAAGTCTATACATATAAAGGGGACTTTAGTTTATTGCTCTCCTAACGGTGCCATCAACAACATCAGAGCAAGCGCCCTTGTAGGTGCTTTATTAACAACACAAGCCTGCATCGCCTCTATCACGCAATAGCTGTTTTTGATCACGCAACACAAAGACACCCCGCTACAAACGACAATCTGGGTCAGATGGACATCATTCGAAAACATGTTCTATTGCCAACATGAGATATACAATGTTGGGCTTTCTCAAGTCAGTTCAGAGAAATGGATCGTAACCTTGGTGCGGATAGAAAGGAGGAAGGAGTGCATTCATGTGTATTGTCTGCTGAGCCTTTTCTTCACAGTAGACAGTCACATTCTGTTCAGAACAACCCAGTGAATGACACCATGTCATCTTCTAACCGTACATCAAACATAGTGGTCATAAACGTTGACACTATATGACGTGAGTTTAATGATACGGACATTTGAAATTGTCATTTGGACTCACTAGGCTCGCTGGGTTTATTATAATCCCCAACGACTCATCTTTTCGAATATATTGAGTCCGGTTAATAAAACAGCATGATCCCTCACTCGGAATACAAAACATTTGCAAAGTTGCCCAATTAGCGTGAGAGATAAGGGCACCTTGCACAGCGCAGTGCTAAAGAAAAGAATGGCTGTCAGTCAAAGCCAAATAGTGTCTGAGTTCTGACATCATGTATAGCACATTACTGTACAGCCACTGCATTACAATTTAGTTGCTTCTCAATGACCTAATCTGCAAATTTCAACACGTACTACACTGGTAAGAGTGTAAGGAGCTACAGCAACCCAGTCAACCCTAAAGTCATTCCATTTTGAGATTTCCTGTCCTGGTCCCAGATTTGTTTGTTCTCTTGCCAGCTCATTTGTTTGGTATGCAAACGCAAAACAAGGAGTTGGCATGATGGCAAAAACAGACGGGAACTCAGGCAACTGTTTTCCCATATGGCCCAAACACAGCCAGGGATGATGGTCCTGGTTTCTACCACCAGGGTTGTTCGGTCTTGTATGAATACGTTGTTAAAGAAGAAGGAAACACTGTCCGGAGTTGTTTTCGATTTGATAACACCCAAGAGATCTGAACTCCAGCCCCGGGTTAAATATGAGCGATGAGCCAGACAGACTGACTGACATATTCCCCAGTACACAAGAAGGCAAAAATTAGTCACCCCTGAAAGAGCCTGGAGAGCTCCAGAGAACCAGGCAATTTACCAAACACTCCGTCCACTCCTGTAAGGTCCACTCTGTCGTCATTCACATTTACTCCGCCCGTTAATCGCTAGTGAGCGAGAATGTTATCAGACTATTAAAGTCATGTCTCCGGCCAACACTGACACTTCAGTTCCCAAAATAGAGTCATGTTGTGATAATCGTATTGTGAGTTCTTAACAAATCCCGGCCCTACTGGCTAGTTCACCACCCATTTAATGAATCTCCCATAGAGAGACCACATGAACATCAATGGTAGAGTAGATTTGATTTGGCGGGATGCTTGAGATAACAAACAGGATTAGCTCCGGTGCTTTGGATAAATCCCAATTTTGCATCAGGAGTTTTCAAATTTCGTAACTAGAGGGAAGATCTGGCCCATAGATTTGCCTATAGTAGTATCTACATTCAAGCATCTGACCAATTGCAGACGTCTTTGTGTTTAGGGTGCATTCCGATTGCCCATTACTTACATACAGTACATAGACAGTTCCAAATGAATAGGATCTGTACAGAACAAATCCAAATTCGAAAGGAAACCAATTGTGCTGTGAAACCGTATCATGCTGAATGCTCAAACTGCTCTATAAAAAAAACCTGACGTAATGCGTTCTTTCACCATGAATATCATGGCGGGTTAGCTAAAGTTTACAGTAGAATAAAATAACCACTGACAACACTGCAGATGCTCCTTCTCCACCGTCTCCCATTGTCTTAACAGCTTGCTAGAAGCAGAGTAAATGATCTTCATCTGACAACAATGGATGTATTAGCTGTCGCCATTAGTCTCCATCGCCATTAGTCACCGCTGCGTCCCAAATGGCACGCCTTTTTAGTGCTCTGCTTTTGATCAGACTGCATAGGGTTCCCCTGGTTCTGGTTACAAGCAGTGCAATACGCAGGAAATTGGGTGCCATTTGGCTTGCAGCCACAGGATACAATTCATCCACGAAGCTAGAAATAAGATAATTTATCGATAGGAAGAGTTGTCCTCTGAATGCTCCGGAGATGGTGAAATTGTGAGCTTATGTGGAGACTGTGAGGCAAAACTAGTAGGTAAGTTAGAAATAAGAAATTATTTAAATACTGCCATTAAGGAATATATGGTGTGTGCATCCAAAATGACACCCTATTATGTATGCAGTGCACTACTTTTGCCCCATGGTCTGATCAAATAAAATGTATTCTCTAGTGTATAGGTTACCATTTGAGATGTGACCAGTGGGGCACTGGGTCCGCATTCATGGAAAGCTAATTTTAGATAGAATAGAAAAACAAATAGAATTTCTGCAAGAGACTCAGACAATAAAACACTAACATCTGCTGACGAACAGGCTGAGAACATGTACTAGCACTATTAACAATGTGCCCAAGAACTAGATGTGTCTCAATATTCAAAAGTGTTGAATTAAGTATAATATGATCTCCCTTTCGTTCTCCATCTCAATTTTGCAGTGGAGACGTTCACTCCTCATTTCTGTGCTGAGAAAGGAGATTTAACATAACAGACCCAAACATTTTATTCTCTGTTTCCTCCCACCTGTTAAGCCTGCCTCTGCATAATGCATTTCACTCATTTTATGATGGTGGATACAAAGACCTTCCCTCATTACAGAGGTTCACAGCTGACACCCCATCAACTGCCAGAAATCCTTTTTTTAAGTGTCTAAAGCGTATATCTTTCAAACAGCTCTCACGGAGTGGAAAGGGATAAGAAGCATGATAAGTCACAAAGTCACAGAGTCATGTACGAAGATAGAGAGATGGAGCGGTGAGAAACAGAAAAAAGTGAGAGAATAAGACCTAGAAAAACAGAGAGGAGGAGAGGGGAGAGAGAAAGATGGAGGAAGAAATGTTTTAGCATGAAATGAAAGTGACATTTTGTCAACTCAAGTATCTAGATCTGGTGCAGCCTAGTAACCCGGAACAAATATATAGGCTATTAATCAGGTGGTTCAATCCCTGAATGCTGATTGGCTTAAATCTGTGGTATATGACACCATATACCGCCGGTATTAAAAATATAGAAATGTTTACTTTCAAATAATGCTGGTAACGAGTTACAACAGCAACAACGTTGGGGCTTTCTGGTATATGGACAATGTTGGCTAAAGTCTGTATTCAGTGCCTTAGAAGTCTTCAGATGTGGTATATGTGTTAAACCAGTAATACGTCATCCAGAGTAGGCTCTCATCTTCACACCCCGTTGAGGTTGAAAACAAACCTGCATCCCGCGTAGACTACAACAGTAAACAAGACAAACCGGCTGGCTTAAATTAATAACGCTTGTTATGCCGAAGATTTGCTGTGTTGTTGGTTGGTTGTCCCTCTTGCCATTCCATTTTGCACCTATTACTTTTGTTGTCATGCTGTACTGCTGCCAGTGCCACCCACTCAACATATTAGCTGCAGACTCTACCGGTGTTAAACATTGGCCGGTCATACGTAGCTAGCTAGGTCAGTTGTCAGAGCAAGTTGCTATTGCTAGCTTGCACACTATTTGTAGAGCAGGAACGAAAAGTAAACTATTTCACTGGTAATTTGCTTACCTGGAGTCTCAATAAGTTAGGAATAGATGTCCCGGCAGGACACCTCTGGCCATAGAGTGGGGTTATTGCACCAGTTTGATGCTGGGAGACTGAATGGACATTATTTAAAATGGACCAAATTCATCTTTTCTATGTATCTTGTGCGTTCTTTGGCAGGCATAGTTGACATATATTGACTTAATATATTTTGGGTCATTTAAAAAACTAATTTAATTCTGGTGGTTCTCTATTAGT
Source organism: Esox masquinongy (assembly GCA_016801175.1). Lineage (NCBI taxonomy): Eukaryota > Metazoa > Chordata > Actinopteri > Esociformes > Esocidae > Esox > Esox masquinongy. The sequence goes on along the minus strand of JACXGI010001492.1, from coordinate 75,654 downwards.
GTTGTTTTGTACTGCTATTTTACATGAATGTCTATGGTGAGTGTCGTTTGTTGTCCCCCAAAAAGAAGCCAAAGTCCCAGGATGTGCCGGTCTGATGTATTGGCCATACACCACACCCCCTTGTTCCTTATTGCTTGATTATTTGAAACTTATACCACAGGGATGACAAAACATGCATTTTACTGTTTCACAGAAATTGCGTTGGTTTACCATAGAAACGCTAAGGTAAGGAGTATGGATTGTTCCAAACCTGTAAAAGAAAACAAATGAACGTGAGGAACAAAAATCTGTACATCAGCCAGGATCAACAAAGGTTTTTGAGCACACTGCTCTGACTGTCTGCATTACTTAAGTCGGTTTAGTTTACTTCAAACAAAATCTAAGGAGGTTTCTCAGGATTCACACAGGATCTCAAACAGCCCAATTAATAAGCTTAGAGATGTCCCCACAAAATAATGTGATTTTATAACATACAGCCGATACAGTGTAAGGTATTGCATTCTTGCATGGCGCCCCAGGGTGTTGTCGGGTGTGGCTAATATACCACAGCCCGTCTGGCCTTATTGCTTAATTATAGCACACAATCTCCATCTCCAGCAGGCTCACTCAGATGAGCGGTACAAACACATTTTCAAACAGGTTGCATTTGTTTGATTTAACAGGAGATCCCGGGGGAGTAATATTATGCATTAAGAACAGGCAGACATAAAAGCACTTAAAAGCCGAACAGAGAATGTCGTCTTATTGAACTTTCAAGAGAGACAAGGTGCTTGATAAGTGGCGCACGGTGGCCGAGATCCAATAGACTGCCTTTAGACTGGGTGAAATGCCAACAGAATGCATGTAGGTAGGTAGCCATTGGCACCAAGGTTATGGATGCCTTCCAAATACCGCACTATTTCCTTCATAGTTCACAACTTTTGACCAGGTCCCATGGGGCTACCCCCTATGGTTTGTCTTTTCAAACGTTTAATTTGGTTTTACCTCTGCGGGTTAAGGACAAAACAGATTTTCTTATGCTCCTGTGAACAGCCATCTGTGCGCTGACTCTGTGTTCCTCTAATAGTGTGTCTAGTTCATGTTTGAAAGGGTGCTAGCCTGTCAACTGCAGATCATCACCGAGCTTTGGACTTCACCACTTCCTCAACAGCGCCGGTGGTTTGCATCCTGCTTCTGAGCTGCTAGATCAGTGTGAGATTATAAGCAGTGCAGAGAGCAAGTGGAAGGAAGTACTGCATGGTTTCTACTTGGTCTGAACAGAACGCTAACAATAGAATAGCAAAAAAACAGCTGGGGCTGTCTGCACTTCAGAATACTTCATATGTAATGGAAGTGCTCACTGACAACTCACAAGGGCAAACGTGGACGCATTTCAAGGTGAGTAAGGTTATCCATACGAATTGTCGTCACACTTAAAGAGCGACTGCACACAACTGATTCGGCCATACTTCAGAGTTTGAGAAGACCTATGAGAAAAATGTGGGCATGGCCTTGTCTCACAGTAAAATGTCTAAATTCTTGTTAGGACATCCAGTGCTACAAGTGAAATGTAAAATCATTTTATTTTTTTATATAAAAGGATGCACTGTTTTTGTACATTTCTGACAAGTCAGTCTACGGTCCATCAATCCTATTTTAAGCTTAACCGAACAAAACAAACAAAGTCCTTGGACACCTACAAAAAGATTGTGTAGCTGAGTCGAACACCACCGAAACAGTTAATAGAATGCCATTGTCCCAGCAACAATGAGTCAACGTGGTAAAAATCCAGACACAAATTAGCCTGGATTTGGTGCAGACCTCAATGTCCCTCTCTTTCTCCCAACAGATGGGAACCAATTAGCCAGCTGAGACGAGGAGAAACACTTGGGCAGCCAGCAACGCGAAGCATAGAGCCATGATGCAAATTAAGCGAAAGAGATGGTGAGGACCTGAGAAAGCCCTCTTAGAAAGAAGAAATTAATGAGAGGGACAGTAGAGGTGAATTGGTCTTTCCACCTCAAAAGGGCAGAGAAAGAGGATTTAGACACCCAGCATATCAGATTGTCCTAAAATTAGTTCTTTAGTTATAATAACCAAAATCATTAGCATTTCTGATTAACATGACTTTGTTCAAATTGAATTTGATCTCTGAGAAATGAATCTAATTGACAGGATTCCGATAACATTCTGCATCCAACATGAAGACATGAAGACTACTACGAAAATATTAAGAAGAGACATGCAGACCCTAAAAACACAACACTAATACCACCCAAGCGATTGCAGGGGCCAGTTGCTGAAAACAAAATTTGTGCACACACCAAATCCCTCACTTCATTCAAAACACAGTCGTCGGAGATCCAAAAAATGTTTTATGTAATTAAGAATTGGCTTATTTATCCCTGCAACCACACACAAATCATCACAAATCGGAAGCAAGGTAATGCCTCTTAAAAACAAGTTAGAAACCAGAATGGATCTGTATGGGCTATCAGTTGATCATTGATGTTCATGACTGATGTACATCTGCTAATTAGCTAGCTTTATCCTTTTTTCTTTTCATTTTAATTGATAGTGGTTTATCTTGAATGCTTTTAAATTATAACAATAATAGAATATTTAGAATCTACTGAAGCTGCTGATGACAAACATGTGAAAAAGGGTTAGCGTTGTGTCGGAAGGTCACGTATGTTTGGATTCCGGGCATGCGCAATCTCCACTCACGGGGCAGCGTGGAAAACTGGTACCACTGGGTCTAGGTGAGCTCCGTACAGGGCAGACCAACATGCACCAGTAACGGATGGGTGGGGGTGGGTTATGGCACGCCAACCACTTAAAATGGGTTCAGAGCAACAAAAACAAAATGAGGTAGCAGGGTAGCCTAGTGGTTGGAGCATCTGACCAGTAACTGAAAGGTTGCTATGTCAAATTCCAGAGCTGGCAAGGTAAAAAAAAAAAAAGGGCTGTCTTGTCCCTGAGAATGGCAGTAAACCCTAATTGCTCCCTGGTTGTTGCTGAAAATAAGAAAGTGTTCTCAGTCAATTTACCATGGATTAAAGTTTCTCTTGGCCCATAAACTAATTTCAGAGCAAGGAAGCCTCTAAAATCAAGCTTAAAAGTAGTGTAGGTCTCCTTAAATTGAGCCCTGATTACAGGCCAATGCGTAATGTATGTGCCAACATCGAATAATAATGTCTCAATGTGATTAGATACAAACATCAAACACTTACAGCATATGTAAACAACTTCCCTCCAAAGGACCATTCTATGGATTCAACTAAATGAATGCTTTCTACTGTATTCATGTGGTTCATGAGGCATCAGGTGTGAACAATGATGCAGACCACCAGACTTCTTGCCTTCCAGCCTTTTCATGTCTTATTGGAAAACATTTGTGAACAAAGTTAGGAAAGATACCTTAAGTAGGATAACTATAATTCCACAATTCGTGCATTCTCAGTGACACCTCCAAAAAGGGGATCATCTAACACCTGTCAGGTGGACGCTACTTCAGTCAGACACATCTGAAGAAAAGCTCTAATCGTTTCTGATGCCACAATCATAGCTTTCATTTCAAATGTCTCTCCCACTCACCTCAAAAGCAGGTAGACAAAGGCAAAAAAAGAAACTGCCACAGAGCATTAAACTCCAAAGGACCATTTTCAAAGCCTCAGATCTATCCATAGCTTCTCTCCTCTCTCTTCATCTCTTTCCCTCTCAACTTCAAAGCTGTATTTATTTTTGCTGCTATTTGTAGAGCCCTTCTCAGAAAGCAGCACCAAACATTAGTTCAAACAGAAGAAGATTGACAAATCAGATTAAATAAAACAGATGTACGGAATACAATATAAACACAATTCTAGCACAATCTGTTTCAGCTTCAACCCAGCTACTGGCTGAACATTCACATAATTTACAGAATGGTTTAGATGAAAGGGGCAGACTAAAGGAAACAATGTATATCTCGACCTAACTCACATTTTTCATGGTAAAACCTTACTTTAGAAGCCACCTAGGATTGGAAAAACAACAAAGTACTGACCACCACATCCTTGTTGAGAGAAGGGGGCTGATGAAATTTTGAAATTCTCCCTAAAAACAAATTGTGGCCTCTTTCTGCCATGCATAGTAGAATATCTGGTTATAAAACAACCTCTTGTTTTGCTGTCCTTGTCACTTCTGATTAAGCTTACATGTAAACACCCTCCATCGTTCCTATACAGTTAAAAGTGATATCATTTTCTGCTAAAAAATACTTTCCGTGTCATGTTATCAAAGCAGTTCAGAATTAAAGCAATGCAAGACTTACAAACAGGGCATAGGAAGTTCTCTCTGGTTCATTTGGAAGGGTATACTATCAATTCCAAACCGCAAAATTCATATTTCCAGTGTAACATCTAAAGAGTCTCTTATATGCACATATTAATCAGGATTCAAATCACTACATCATACAGTTGACATAGGGATTGTGTGTGTGTATATGTGTGTGTAACAAAATCATACCCATGTGCAAAATTAATCACAATGCCCCTGTACCCCTTTTTCCCATCCCACTTCTATCTTGCCGTGACCGAAGAAGCCCCTGATAATAAAAGTATGTTCACTGGCGGGCCCAGAGACATTTCGGCCAAATCGTTGCGTCTAACCATAACCCTAACCCTAACCCTTAGCGCCACAGAATGCACACAGGTCTTTACTATGCGAGAATAGACTAAGCAATATGATAACACCTAAACAGATCAGTCTGGTCAGAAATGCAACAGCTAATCACCCAGAGGAGACTCATGACAGGCATGGTATCCGCAGCGAAGCTCAAAGCAATACCAATTTTAACGGGGCCGCAACAGGGGACGATTGCTAGCAAAAATGTGCAAATCAATTGAAAACAACAGCATTCAAACAGATTTTGAATCAGTATATTACCTCAGCATGCCTTATGACAGTAATAGTGGGATATCCTGCAATTAACCCTTTCCTAAACTAATTTAAACGAATACTCATTGTGATGTTTCAGGGTCATAGACACTATATTCAGGAAATGGTATGACAGCTGCCCTCTACGGGAATGGTCTCCACTGTCCAGACACAGACTAAGCCTATTCATAGACAAAAAGGAATATGTATTCCAAGGACCCTCGGCTGTACCACGGGAGCCATTAATTGTGGAGGTCACCGTTTATACTAATTTGTAAAAAGCGCAACACATGCTCGACCTTAAAAACACAACACTGTATTAGAATAATATAAAAATAGCATGTTGCTGCTTTTGCTTGTCATTAACTTCTTTGGTTGCAAAATTCATATTTTTCTCACGATTATTGGCACCCCTTGAAATTCATATGGACCCAATCTAATAGAAGTATCTTCGCTTTGATATATATATTTTTTTCAAGTTCATCTGAGTCATTAAGAACTGTTAAGTGGATGTCTTTGGCAAAAGAAACCTCCACTCTAATCAAGCTGAAACTTTAGCCCCTTGTAGTTATCTTAACATCACTGGAAATTGTACATAGTAACTGGGTTCTGTGGTCAGATAAGTCCAAAATAGCTAATTGGACACAAACACCAGAGGTGGATTTTGCTATGCAGAAAACAAACATATACAGTATGGAGATGAGTATATGATGTTGAGGCTGTTTTGTTTCCAACTCCCTGGGTGTAGGTAAATGACATCATGGACATAAGTACAATGATATTACACCAAACTCTGGAAGAGGAAAAACTGTGTCCTCTTTGGATCTTCTGGCGGGACATGCAATCCTCCAGAATTACACAAACTGGCTCACTAATCACATTATCTATCTGTTACAATTCCAGTCCACTGACGTACATTCTATTGAATACCTGTAAGGTGAGCTGAAGAGGAGAGTCTACATGCGAGATTCAAAGAGTTGTAAGAATCTGTAGAGATTTTGCATGGCTGAATGGTCACATATCCCATGCTGTGTTTTCTCACCTCATCACACAATATGAAAGAATCAGACCTGTTGTCTGGACAATGGAAGAGGACACAAAGTACTAAATGCAGGCATGTCAATATTTAGGACACTTATTTCTTTCAGAAGAATTTTGATTTATTGATTAACATTATTCAAAAAAATGTATTGCTGAATATTGTTGCAATTCACTGAACTTCCACATGTGGATAATATTCTAGATGTAGTAACTTTAAACGAATCAGTGAAATGTGTAATGCAAAGTGAATGCATTCATGTCATCATTATGTTTATTTTTGCTAGCTACTATGTAAAAAACCTCAGTGACTCAGTGAAAAGATCAGTGGAATTTCCAGAGACCATAAGGCTTACTGCAAAGACCATGGTTCTCCAGCCAGTGTTTCAGCTCCTAAAGGGCCCTTGCTACCGCGGGCCCCAGTCCACACGCACAGCCTGATTGTACGCCACTGTTTGTGTGCGTGTTTGTGTGTAAGTGTTAAAAAAACAAATGAGGAGGAGTTACCCCCCCCCACAAACACACACACGCGCACACACACGCGCACACACACACACACACACACACACACACACAACTAGATAAAAGTAATAAATACTTAAACTTTGAAAGGCTCAGTATCAAATCTTTCCTAGCTGATTTGCTGTCTAAAATAATCACTACTAGTGATTGGCAAATCATTTGGTGGACTGCAGACAAAGCAAAACCTTTATCTGGTTGCCTATAACACTTGTGTTATCGTGTATATTTCTCTTTTCTCTCTGCGAAAATACTGAATTCACAGCAGAGTGGGCTATGCAGTTAAATACAAGCAACTACAAGACTGTACATTAACTACAAAAGAGTTATTACATCAAATTAATGACAAGGTAAAACATTGTCATTAGCTTTTAAAGAAACAACAATCGACCTAGTTTCTTGTAGACCTCGCCCATCAATTCACTGCATTCTAAAACTTATTTTCCAAGAAAAGTCACGCTTAATGTGAAGCCTGAATAATTTTGTTAAAATACAAATGTCTGTCCATTAGAGGGCAATAAATGTGTAATTGCGGCAATCGGTCTGATAACGTTTCCTGTAATATTATTATCAGATAAAGGACAAAGCACCAAGCCAACGGAGCGCTGCAGGCTGCAGACAGTCCATGATATTTCTTCGTAACATGTCTCACATTGCCTAATGTGGGCCATATGTCCAATCGCAACATTCATCTATTCAGCCGATTCAGAAGTTCATTTAATTTGCCCAGTAAATATATCCTACCGCACATTGCAATATGTATAACAACATAAACTCGATCTCACCGTATACATTCGCTGTGTATCATGTACAGTTTGCAGAAAGTGCAGCAGCAATCCACATTCAGCGTCAGTGTCTGATGCTTTTGTCTGTAGGCTACCTGGGCTGCCTCCTGCACACGAGCCTAGACTAGACTAACAGCGATTGAGGTTCGCGATTCTCTTTGATGTAGGTAGACTCAGCTACTTACACCGAGTATGTTTCTGTTTTCTTCCTACCAACCAAACGAAGACCCTCCCACCGTAGCCTCCCTATGGATACGCCCTCTGATATTATAGTCCTTCCACTTGATGATAAAAACTATTGTGTTTTGTGAAACGATTCAATTATAGCCACCTTATGTGCCACACAATTTTGATCACGTTTTGTAGTTATGCAGATATACTTTCGAATACGGATCAAAACGCTTTTAGATTTTAACGGGTTCTTAGAGACAGTTGAAATGGAATGGTATAATACAGTAAAAGGCTGCAATATTGAAATGTTGTCATCAGCAGTATTTCTCAGTCACTGACAGTCACTTAATTAACCAATGTCAGCTATATACAACATCAAATTACAAACGGCCAACAGCTTTTTCTGTTGACCCTATGGCCAACTGTACAGTTGTCAACTATGACTGAATGTGTGGGGTATGGATGTGTAATCAAATAGACCCAGCATGCTAAAGTGGACCCTAATGACAATGATGTTTTCTTTCCTACACAGATATACAGTTATCACTGCAGTTTCAAGCTCTAATTTTAATGGCTTGGGTCTGAAGTGAATTTAAAGCATTACTGGAAGTTTCGCTCAAGGACAAGTGTGCCTGTTTGTGATGTATGCTTGTGTGTGGGCTTGTTGAAATGTTTTATATTTTCCTTGTAGTGCCAGAAATACATACAGGCAAAGTTCTATTATAAACAATGCACGTTTTCTCAATGTGTTTTTCCTTGATTAAATAAAGGTAAATGAAAAAATGATTAGTTTCAATTATGGAAGATGATGTACATAAATGTGTGATACATCAATCAAGACTTAGTAATGGTCATCCAAGCTAGACTCTGTAAATGACTGATGTTGCTGCAGAGACCAAGGGAGTTTGAGACATTGAAGTTTATGTGTCCCAAATGGCAACACTGTTTAGCGATTTAATTTTGACCATAGTTAAATCGGCCTTGGTCAAAGAAGCGTTGTGTAATAAAGTGAGTAGTGTGCCATTTTGAATGCAGAACATATGGAAAATTGAGTTAAAGAAAAATGTTGCGTCTGAAATGATAATGTGGCCCGTGCTTATCTAAATATTTTGTCTCCGGAGGGACATACAGTAATCTATGTAGGAACAGTGATTTTTTTGGCAGTTGTTTTCTGGCTGGTAGTCCGTGGGTTTGGATTGGTGGAGAGCAGTGCCGTGCACAGCCCTTTCAAGAGGCATGTGCTGAAACTGAAAAACGGGGTGGAGTGAGTCGTCTGCGCACACGGACAGGCAGTTTGTCAGTCGGTGACATGCGTCACACAGGCGGATGGGCACATGTCAACAGGAAAGGGCACTAAACAGCATGTGCTCTGCACAGGTTGAGCCTTACCTGTGCACGTGTCTGGTGGAGAGGTGTGTTTGTGTGTGCAATCGCAACTGCAATTGCCTTCCAAATAATTGTGCTAACTGTAATTTTCACATCACTGTTCCATCTTTTATACTCAATTTGCAGTACTCAGAATCATGGCCAAGAGCAGCTAAAGCTGTCGTTGGGAGAGAACCATTTAAAGAACCCTTTTTTGGTTTCACACAAAGCCCTTTTCCCGGTGACTTCTATTTGAAGCTCAAAGGACTTCTATAAAGGGTCACCCAAAAGGGACAGTCAAAGAACCCTTCTGGAACATTTTCTTGTTTTTTTCATTTTCCACGCAAATAACTGAAAGCACTAAAGCAATTCGTTATCCCAATCTTTTTGATAGCACCGATGTGTTGAGTTTACATCCCCACAACCCATCTTCAGTCCTATCCCAAACGGCACCCTGTTTCCCCTCTAGTGTCCTACTGTTGAGCTCATCCCTGTCAGAAGATGCACAAAATATTTTTGGGAACAGGGCACCGTTTTGGATGTACCCACTTCCTCAACCCAGAAGTACATGAAGCCCGAGCTATTCCGGTGACGATTAATTAAATCAGCCACATGCACCGTGACAGCGCATCAGCTAGTCAGACATGCCAGTCTCCGGCCCGACACCGGCAACAATTATCTAGCTATCGCAGGCCTTAATTGGCATTCTTAGGATGAACTCACCCTCCCACTTTGGCTCTCTCGCTCTTCAGTTGCTCTGGGCTGAACAAACAAACACGCAGGCAGACAGGCTAGGTGCGACCTTAATCACCTTGATATGCGATCAATAACCCCGCCACTGAAACTGACTGACAGGCATTGGCATCCCAATTTGAATGTGCCCCAAATGGCCTCCTGTTCTGTATTTAGTGCATCACATTGGCCAAGGCCTGTTGGGAGAAACTTCAAAATGACAACAGGATGCACTCTGGAAATGTTTAGTAATTTCAAAGTGCGTGAATATATTGTTCAGAAAATTTTCACTAAGTGGCGCTGTTGATATTAATGTGAATGTGTTAGGTTTGTCAACGAAGGAATGTGGGATTGGAATCGCCCAGCTGTGTGTGTGTGTGTGTGTGTGCCAGTGTGGGATGAGAGCATGTCAGTCAAATATATATCACTTAGTGATCGGCTTCAGAACACTTGCCTCTTCGAAACCAACCCTCGTGGGACGTTCATCTTGCCATGCGACACTGACATCAGTCCTAATCAGTCCTACGGCACTCCTAAATCCTTCTCAACACATCTGATACATCACTGCAAAGCCAACATGGGTCTGAGCCCAGCTTTTAATATCGGTACCTTACTGAACATGGCCCACGTGTCAGTCTGATTGAGAGCAATGATGAGGGCTGTGTTGTGGGAGTTGCATGGCAGATGGGATCATAACAGATCTTTAGTAAGCAGTGTTCCGAGAGGTTTACTGATTAGTCTAATTGAATGGATGAGCTGAGCTTCACTTCAGGCTGCTCTGCGTGCTTCATTCTAAGAACTAGGAAAAGTGAACAATAGTTGTGTCAGTACTCTTGTTTCTCTGGGAGTGTCTTCTAAATGGTTATAGGGCTTGAGTCAAATGTAGTGAACACTATTGGAAATAGCCTGTGCAATTCTGTAGCGGAGATTCAGGACCATGGATAGCGCTACAGTTTGTAAAATTCCTAATATAAATGATATAAATTAAGCTACATTACATTAAATTTCAGATTTCCTTTTTCATTAGCCTAAAATCAATAGTATTTCTAGCAATAAAGTTAATGATAATTTCTCTAGTTTTTAAACTCCACAGTACATTTTTGTCCAGCATAAACAAAGCAAGGGCGTTCTGCTGCCCCAAACTCGGACTATATTTTACAATTAAGTAAAAAGGTCAAGACTCAGCCATGATTCTTTTCCATTACTTCATCTCTTGGAAGATATGCATATTAATACTCATAAATGTTTTGTTCTGGCAGGACGTGTAATCATCTATGGTTCGTATGAAACATATTTTTTAATGGCCTGCGTGGAATGTTTCTGATAGTTTGCTCTTCTCTCTCTGGATATTCTCTTAACAGTTCTGACAGGTTTTAGGGATTATTGGGGAGGGTATCTGACATTCTTGCTGTTAGCATTGGCTTTTAGTGCTTGCTTTGGCATGAGGTAGCTCAGTTGCTAAAGCATATTTCTTGAATCACCAGGATTGTAGGTCTGATTCACATGCAGGGAGCAGAATGAAAAAGTACTGAAATATAGGCTCTCAAAATATTAAGTGTCTCTTATAACAGTGTCTGCTAAAGGATGTAAAAGTAAAGATGGCTTTCATCCAGCAGTAATAAATAGGGTATAGTCAACAACAATAAACACACGCATGCACATGCACCCAGAGCATTGATTATTCATCATGTAGTTTGGAAAGCAGCCCGTTGAATAAAATGATTTAGACATTGCATAAAGTAAAAAGCACATGAATGGTTTACAGGGGGAAACCCCATTAAATCTTGTTCAGACTCTTCCGGCCTTTAAACCCAAATCTAGACAGGTTGTGATTTGTAGGTTACTCATGTAGATCAAATGTAGGACATCTTGACTTGTACTTTTACCGAAAGAGAAGTGGATCGAGAGAGAGAGTGATGAAGAGGGAGAGATAGATGGAGAAAGAGACAAAGTGATGGAAAGAGAGATGCAGAAGGAAATAAACTGTAGCGCTCCCTGTGAATCCTCTGAAGGAGGCTACACATCAATTTGTGAGGATGCGGGCTAGTTGGTTGTCAGTATGCATCATCCAGAGAGTACAGCTATAGAACAACAGGCAATTAGAAAAGTCTTTTGGAACTGAAGAGACAGATAGAGACAGAGAAAAGGAAAGAGAGAGAAAGAGTAAACAAGTGTAAAAGTGTAAGTGTCAAAGAGTGAATGAGTGAAAGATTATAACGGTTGGTAAACCCTAAAGCCAATGTCACTAAGAGAATTAAGTGAAAATAAAATGTATTTTTTAAAGACGAAGCAGATGGCATACATACATATTCAACAATCAACTCCTCACTCAGTCTGTGTTTGATTCTCAAGTGCAAATTAGATATCCCAAAAAATATGGAAATCCAGAGAATAAAAAAATGTAAATAAGCATCGATCATGCCCACTTACAATAAGTTGCACAGTTCGATGGTTTTACCCCAAAGAAATTCACAAAGAAAACCCCAGAATGAATAGCAGGCCTTGGAAATTTTCCTTTGGTCAACATTGTTCCTCCAAAAGCCAAACCCTTGCTAATACTCCAAACAGAAGCCTAAAAAATTTTCACTTTCACTGTAAGAGATTAACCAAACATTAGAAAATAACCACAAGTTTCCTTGTCATCCCAAATGTTTCCTTTAACAATCTCCAGTCAAAATTACCAGAATTACCTATATTGACCAGGAAGCGAGGAGAATAAACCCAGGGCAGAGCCCACAGTCTGTGTGTCACCTGGGTTACACAGGATACATTGCTTCTCACTTGCTCCAGAGTGTACTGTTGCTTTTTGAGCTGTGAGTAGGGATTCTGGTTAGGATTAGGCGAACTGCTGAGAAGCCTTTCAAACAAACCTTTAAGATTCTGTCCAAAAGCGAATTCTGCTGCGGAACATGTTGACTCCTGCCTGGCAGACTTGAACTCAGGCAACCAGTTGTCCCAAGCTTTGTGCTTGTCTGCCGCGAGGCATGCAGTGTGTGGTTGAGGCGGTCCATCAGATTTAATCATGGGTGGTATGCGGTAGTGAGCTTTTGGACAACCCCCAATTGCTGGCAGACCTGGTTGAGCAGGATGGTGGTGAACTGAGCTTCTCTGTCAAAGACTTTCTAGGCTGACATTCCTCGTTTGGTGAATATTTCATCATTAAGAATGGAAGCCATTTTTTAAATATTTTCCTCAGAGGGAATAACTGTTGTTACAGAGGTCAACAACTACGTGCTACAGATGTTGCTAAAGAAGTCAACATCCACCAGGAGGTGCTGATGTTACTTTCTGACTTTGGTAAAAGGCAGCATGATATCCACTCCCAGAATGTGCCTGGACTCCTTGGTAGCAGTAGACCTAATGGTGATAGGACAAATTTGTAAGTTGAGGCTTGTACTTCTGGCAAGAAGGCTTTGTTAGAGGTATCTCAAAAACGTCTCTTTCATCCTTTGTGGGATTAACAGCAGAAATCGCTGACCTCCCTAAGCAACAGGGACAACCCGGAACAGATAACCATGTTCAATGGCATAACGTATTGATGTTCCGCCCTGGAGATCATTCGTCATGGTCTGCGCCTCTGGGTGGTACGGTTGGGCTGGTCCAGTCCACAGGGAGAGAACATTCATGCCTGCTGGAGGCTAAGGCAGAGCATGGTCTAAGGCAGAGCATGGTTCCCTTCTGATTCTCAACCGGGGACCGGGAAAGAGCATCAGTAACGATATTGCTGTGTCCTTTTCGGTAGGTGACATGGAAGTCAAATGCCTGTAGTCTGATTGTCCATCTTACAAGCCTTGAATTAGACTTTGGATGGTTGAACACCCAAGCCAGGGCTGAGTGGTCAGCAATGACCTCTAACCATCATTCAAAAAAAAGCCAAGACTTTTCCACTCCTCACATTGCTGCTAGGCAATCTCGCTCAGATACAGAGTGGTTCTTCTCATCAGGACTCTGCAATCCAATAACCATCTCGCTCTTATCAATCTCTGGAGTCAAAACAACACCCGCAGTCCATGTCACTGCCATCTGTTTGAACTCTGAAGGCCAGAGAAAGGAGAGCTGGTGCTTTGGTTAGAGCTTCCTTCAAGTCCTCAAAAAGGCCCTTTGGCATTCTGATGTTCAAGACTAAGACACACCCTTCTTCTTCAGAGTATGGAGAGGAGTAGAATGGACAGCGCAGTGAGGGATGAAGAGATGACTCCATACTATCATACATAGAAACATCTCTATGTCCTTGACACACCCACTTTCTATATCTACCAGGACATGAGACTGTGAATAAACCCAGGGCAAAGCCCAGAGCCAATGAACATCAAACAACTGAACTTTGTGGGTTGGTCATAGTGTGTGTGTGTTGAGCTCTGGCTGACTATTGCTATGGGAGGAAATCAGTTTTGAGGTTGAAACTGTAGGATTCAGTGAAAAGAATTGTTTAAACTGGTGTTTCAGTGCAGTGTCTACTTTTGAAAATTGATAAAAAATAAAAACAAGGGTTAACATGTAACAAAAACAAATATTATTAACTCTAACATTGCTCCTGAACACACAGAATATGAATCTTTAGTCTCATTTGATCCAATCATGTCTTTGAGTTCGTCTAATGGCGAATGGTGAGTCTGTGGTCTTCGGTATTCATTCATTCATGCCTAAATGATGGGGGTATCTACCACATCTTTCAGTTGTTAGTATCCCACACCACAATTGATTGTCTGTAGACAGCCTTGGCCCAGGTCCGAGTGACAGAATGCGCACTGACACACGTCTGCTCCAGTCAAAGAGACGCTCAGAGACGTGTGCTGCTGCTGACTGATCTTGGTCCATTCACACACACACACACACACACACACACACAAACTGAAAATTGACAAAACATGCCCTGACTCATCCCCATCATCGTCCTCATCATTACAACAGCTGACCATCATTACAACAGCTGCTCTTCTTTTGTCTACTTCCCAAATGGACCCCTATTCGCTATATAGTGCACTACCTTTGGCCAGGGGCTATTAGCAGTGCACTACAGGAGTAGGGTATAATTTGGGACGCAATCTTCTTCTCACTTGAATCACCCTGCCTTTCCTCTTTTGACCCTCCCAGCATTCCTTCAATAAAAGAAATGTGAGAGAGTTCATGAAAAGGAACAGTGTGCCACTTCCACCTCTTTCCAATAGCACCCGAACCCCCCTCCAAATTGAATCCCAGTCCAATATCCCACAGACAAGATAAGATCCGGGGTGACCCTTCTCTGAGTCACCCTGCTGTCACACCCGTATAATCGTAGACACATTGTCATGTTAGCAGCCTCCAAAATGGCCCCCTATTCCCCACATAAGGCCCCTACTATTGACCGGAGCCCTATGGATTTCCATATAGCTGCTACTCAAAGTGCACTGTATGGGAATAGGGTGTTATTGGGACTCGCAATGGCCATTGGGTTTATCCCAGGTAAAAAGCCTCACCTCAGCTCCGAGTAGTGGTCCGGTAGAGCTATTCTCTCAAATGGATGTTTGGGAATGAGTGATAATCGTGTTAAGGAGGGAACATTCCCCTGGTTACAGTGCAATGCCGGGAGACACAATCAGGTTACAGGTTGTATTTTGGCCTCTGTGAACGGAGATTATGTACTTAGCTGGCTGTATGGAGCTCCGTCACAAATGGCCAAATGGAATAGAGTGCTGCATGGCACAATGAGTATAGCCAGTAAAAACAGAGATCACGTATTGGAGAATGTCAACTTCTATATCTTTAGATACATCATGTGTCTGTTCGGTAGACAATTGAAGGACATTTTGACCTACCATATATTTAGTATGGCAATGAACTATAATTCTTAATGACATGACACCGATGTGGGATTTTGTGCATTTTATACATCCTAAGCGAATGATGGATGTGCTTGCTTTAATTTAAACGTTCTGTTAAAAAGTAATCTGATGCTGGGAAGATGAAATACTTAACCGAAGAGATATGCAAGCCAGCAAAACGAATCAATGAGATGACGAGTTTAGGATCATTTAATCAAATAGGCAAATAGGTTTACTTCGCATTCTAAAATTAATGATTACATTATACAGGGTGCTGGCTCAAATTACAAGACATTAACAAAACGTTGACAAAAAGGCCTACTCAGGCCAGGGATTTGTGGGTAGCCTGAAAGAGAAACACGGCAATATGATGTCTTTTCATGGCCACGAAAGGACAAAAGACAGAACAAAGGGATTTTTATATTCAAACTAATATTGACCAACCACAGACCGAATTGATCAAACTTAGAGAGAGCCTATTAGGAGGAACAACATTCTCAGAGTGGGGGGGGGGTCACAAATCATCATGACAGTTGAGAGGGTGTTTCATAGAGAATGCCTACGTCAATAAAATCATCTGCTTACAGTATGAAATTGGGGATGGCTGAAAAGCCCCCGGTCTTTCATCTTCTGTGCATTGAGCCATTTCTGATGCGGCCAGAGTTGAAAGCCCATTTGGGTACTGGGCCTGGGCCTACAGTAAACCAAGGCTATGGGATGCTCTTAGGCAGGACACAGCAGAATGCCTGGATATGCCTGTGTTGGATACACCTGGATATTGATCATATTACACAAACCATTTAAGACAAAAAGGTGCCTTTTCTACTTACAGTTCTGGTCCACACCCCTCACAGGAAGGACCCAAACCCAGTGGATGGATTTGTTCCATTGGAGGACTCTATGACACCACCCTCTATGTACACCGTAAACAGAATGTGCGTGTACACACTCCCTTGAAAAGAGACAAATACTTTTTCACAGCACTGTACATCTGTCAGCTCCTTAAAAATACAGGACTGTTTTCTCTTACTCAGTCCAGTTAATTTAATTTGTACTTATGATGCATTATCAACATTTGTCATTTGAACTGAAATAACTCAATGCTACTGACAGGAAATGTAATTTTCTGTTAATAAAACATTTGTATTTTGTATTATCGATGTATTGATTTCCTGGTCAGGGATGAGGATTGAGAAATAAATGATATTTTTTGCGACCCATGCTACCTGGTAAGACTAGAATTTATTACAGCTGTCGCCAGAATGTTTGCTCTTTCTGTTTTCTTCCCTGTTGAAACCACAAGTCTTCACAGGTAGGTTCTGTTATCTCCCTTCGATTAATAGTTGCTACTTGCAGTTGAAAGCACAACTGTACAGTAGAAAATAATGCATCTGAATAAAGCATAAATTTGACTTGCATGCCATTTAATTTATATTGTCTCTAAATGGGTTCCCCTGCAAGTGATGTAGCAAACGCCTGACTAAATTTAAGACAGTAATGACAAGCATCGATAATAACCTTCAAGCATTGAAATACCTTCAATTAACATTTATTTTACTATCTTACAACTTCTTAAACTGCAGAAACCCCATCTAATGACCATGAAGAGAAGATCATTTGTTCCTAGTAGAGGTGATATCACACAACGCCAGCAGGACTAGGTCTGGCCAAACACTATCATACTCGCTGGGTCCGCTCCAGGCACATTGTGTATGAAGAATAAAACAAATGTGTCAAAAACCATAGATTGCAAGAGTTTCATATTAACAATCTAGTGTCTGGTACTGTCTCTCCTGATACCATAATTGCTGCTGACTGTTGTAATATGCGGGTTGATGGATTTTCTTAAATGAATTAGTTGGATTGTATGCGTAAAATAAATGTGACATGCCTCACTGTTCCTTCTCACATCATGTCTGTCCTGGAGGTTTTCACACCAACCCCAGATTTAACTAAACACATTCAGTTACAAGGGAATCCTAGATTTAACTAAACACATTCAGTTACAAGGGAATCCTAGATTTAACTAAACACATTCAGTTACAAGGGATTCCTAGATTTAACTAAACACATTCAGTTACAAGGGAATCTTGTATTTAACTAAACACATTCAGTTACAAGGGAATCTTAGATTTAACTAAACACATTCAGTTAACAAGGGAATCCTAGATTTAACTAAACACATCCAGTTACAAGGGAATCCTAGATTTAACTAACCTCAGTCAGTTACAGGGGAACCCTAAATATAGTAACCTCATTCAATTACAGGGGTTAACCACCTCCAGAAACACAATCATTAAACTACTTTAAATCTGGTACAATTCTATGTTTTATTAGTAGCCAAAATAACTACCCCCCACCCCTATCAATTAACTTCTGTGTGGTTCATCTTTGAAATTAGAAGTCAGTCTAACAAGTTTCACTGCTGTGTAAGTCTGATGCTGGAGATGACCTACACTGCCGATTACAACGAACAGTGTGTTCTGAGGACCCAATGCATATTGTCACAGCAACCTGCTTCAGACAGTTTGAACTAAATTCTAAATATGTACCATGTTTATATGGGCTGAACATTTTTACTCTAAGTTTGATTTTGTTTCATTTCATTTCAAGTGGAACTGACAGCATGTTAATTACATTGCAGATATGAAACAGGCATCACAACATGTATAATGTTATATGCAAATCCAAAGTTTTTCTACAAAAAACACAAAATATTATGTTTGAAAAACGTTTTACATTTGATTCAACGTTCAATCATGTAGAGTAAGGAATTGTTGGCAGAATAGAATAACGCAGCTCAATAAAAAATTTGAATAATTCCCAAATATATAGTTTCAAGGTTTATTTGTCAAATGCACCAAACAACACAAAATCATTGTACACAATCAAATTCTTGTGACATGGCACCCGACAACTACGTAGTGAGAGTTAGGGAGAAGAATATATGAGGAAAAATATAGCCAGACAAAAAAAAATGATCATAAAATAAAGCAAAAATATATATAATACTGTACACTAGCAGCAGTTAAAAGAAAAGAGAACTAGCAGCAATCTGGGCAGTATTACTAAACATTTAGATATGGCAAGTATGACAGTAATATACATAATATACATAGCAATTAAATTAGCAGCAACAGTGTAAATTAGAGTTATTGAATATTGTAGATACATATGGGTGTAATAAGCTTATAAATGGTGGCATAGCACACTACAACTATGTAGTGAGAATTTAAGGAGGAAAATGTATACACAGCAAAAATATAGCAAGAAGATAAAGCAATAATATACACACCACTGTACATAGCAGCAGTTTAAAAAGAGTACAGTTAACTAGCAGCAATACTGGTAGCAGTATTGAATATTATAGATATGGCACGTACGTATGGCAGTAATATACATAGAAAATGTAAACTAGCATCAGTTTTTGAAAGAGTAGGAAGGGGAGTATGAACAGTATGGTAGAAGCATTGAGTGTTATAGATACATATGAGTGTAATATGCTTACGAATGGTACATGCAAAGGAATATTCTAATGCCCATTAAAAGTACCTGAAAGGACATCAGAGCAAAGTTTGTGTGTCACCAGTATGATCATGGATCAGTGTTGCTGATCCAGGAGCCTAATGGCCTGAGGGAAAACAAAACAACGTATTTTGAGTCTGGAAGTGTGTGCCCGATGCATGCGGATCCAGACTCAAACACATGGTAGTCAAACAAATCGGTATCGGGTTGGCATCTGACCCGTGACTGCTCTGTATACAAGCACCACAGTCTTGCAATGGCGGTCGACTTCATCTTCATCCTCAAGCCGCCGGGGTGTGCAGAGGAGCGGGGTGACTTGGGACCTCACCTCACGGAAGGAGCGGCACAGGTCCTAATCCAAGTACGAGTAGTCATCACACATCTGGACTACTGCAACTCACTGCTGGTAGGGCTCCCTGCTCCCTCCATCAAACCCCTGCAACCTATCTCGTGCGCCGCAGCCCGCCTGATGTTCCACATTCTTCTCTGTTCACTCCACTGGCTACCAGCACAACACCATCACAGTACATGCCTGCAGAGCAGTAATGGGAACTGCCCACCTGCTCGAACCCAACAACCCTGCCTGAGCTTTTAGTTTTGTCACGTATGGTCTCTTGGCCGTTCCACCCCTACATGAGGACAGGTTCCAATTACCCCGATCAAAGCTTTTCTCCATCCTGGCACCTCAACACAGTGTGTAATATACATACAAACAATAGCCTAAATGTAGACACATTTTACTATATGGAAATGAGGACATTCATGATCTTTTCCCCAAGCGTTTCTATGTCATTTCTAATCGATTCGAGTTCCTTTTACCTCTTCACTGCATCTGAAGGGAATGAGGTTAATGCTCAATATGAAATATTTCCTGTGGGGGAATCTTTTAAAAATATGTAAATCCATCAGCTTCTGTGTCCTCTCACTCTCTCTTTATATCCCTCTCTCCTACTCTAGACTCAACCCTCTTACATACTCGGCTCTTGTCAGTCTGGAGGTGATCAATGATTAGAGTAATTTACTTGGCAAAGGGTACAGTAGTGGAGGACGTAAAGAAGCTACATGTCAACTGGTAAGCCTACGCATTACAAAAAGGTTGCCATTTTATAGTTTAGTTATCGGCTAATACCTACCCCACATAAAGTACAATATTTGAGGCAGAGACTGGATTTTAAAGTGGGGCTTTGTAAAACAAACTAGAAATTTATATTGTACCTATGTTATTACGATATAATAACGATATTAAGTATGTTGTTACTACATAAAGACCTTTTTAGATTTTAATGGGACCATGAAAAGTGTTCTCCCACAGAGACAGTCGAAGAAGCCTTATTGAGATCATTGGTGTGTGTAGGATCTAGCACCACAAAGTGTTTCCCTATGGAACAAACAGGAGCATTCTATATTTTCCACTGAAGCATCCCAAGTCCGCTCAGTTCTACATTCTGACGACCTGAATGACAGTTAGTTATGGCCACAGCTCCATTCCAGCTGTGACTGCTGCTGATTCACCTTCACTAATCCCCGATTGAGCCGCAAGGTATCTGGAAATCACTGGATTGCTCTGTCATTCCCGATTCCATGGGATTATAGGTCGGCCCGGGGAAAGCAGAACCTCTCTATCGCACTTTAACAGGCCCAAACTCAATGCAGGTTGAGATAAACACCTGTCTCTGCCTGCTGTAGGGCTTAACTTAGGGACGTCGAAAGACTGAACTAATTTTACAGGAAAAGCATTTAATTGTGCGAGGTAACCTTGACTGTTTAACTCTTCAAGCGTCATATTCTTTCCTGACACTCTCTGTCTCCATCTCTCTCTGACTCTCTATTCTTCTCATTCTCTCTCTCTCTCTCTCTCTCTCTGCTTCTCTCTGTCTCTCTCTTTTTTCAACTTTGCTGTTCTGAGGTGGAGTACCATAGCTTAAAGCATTAAGTAATCATAGTGTTTACTGTGCAGATTTTTAAATGGGACAACATACAAATGTTTTTACAGAAAAAATATAGAATTTCTATTTTATATTACTAATTACATTCATTCATTGTTTTATTTTAAAGAGAGATGAAAACATGATAAACATTATTTGTTAAATGTAATAAGTCTAAATTGGAAGATTTGAAGATATTGGCTCAAGAAATTCAGGCATAATGGGTTCTCTACAAATTCTGGCTGAAAAAATGGGGACCCTGTAAAAAAGTTTGAATACCAGTGGTAAGATTTAGAGCTCAACACTGTTGTTTTTAGTTGCAAAAGGCACTTTGTAGTATGCATAAACGTGGACAGATTTCTGTGCCTCATGACATTTGGAATGCTGTGGCAAATTTCTTGAACACCTGTGACGCAGTGCTGCGCTCGCAGTTTAGTTGTATTAGCCAAGTTTGTCTTTACCCCTAAACTCAACGAGTCATTTATGGGGCTCAAACATAAGGATTACCCATACACTTAAATTTCAGCACAATAATGTTTCCAATACAAAACATTTTATTGAGTATTGACCTCTTCACTAGGTGCCATGTAAAAAGATGTAAAGGTAAGACGCAGTTTGTTGTAATTTAAAAAAAAATATATGTTTTTTATTGACGTACTTTGATTAATAGTTTAGTGAGTGTTATTACTGTGGAACACGGCTATTACTGTTGGAATCTGTGAAGTAGCAGCTTTCGAATGTTGTATCGTTTGTGTAGATAACGTCTTTTTCTCAACCTATCTGTCTACATACATATGGGCAATCATGGTTTTAAAATACAGTACTGGTTTTGCTATATACTTATATATTTGCTCGGAGTCTGAGTATTATTTCATTTGGGCAACAACAGTTTTGATAGATTCACGGTTGAGACTCATTCCAGTAGTGTATCACATTCAGGTATTCACACGTTTAAAAACCGTACTACGTCATTGTTTGAGATTGGGGAGGAGTACCCCAAATATGGGGAACCTAGGGATGAAGAGGTTAAGAAATTTGTGTACCCATAAAGAATATTTAAATTTCATGTCTTTCATGAAATTCTATGCTTTTTAGTAAAGAAAATGCTCAAATCCATGAGGTTGCACAAAATTCCTTTGTAATCCATCAACATGGTTAAATGGAAACAGATGGTAGTTGACATGCACAGATCAGATATATAAAAAGGATATAAAAAAATGCATCAACAGGTGAAAACACCACTTACCACAGTCAGGGGCAATTACCAACACTTCAGAAACAGTACCAAATTTGCCAAGAAGAAGATGAATTCTGCCCCCACACACAGAGAGGAAGATGGTGAGAGAGGCGAAGAAGAATACAAGGATTACAGTTTCAGAACTGCACAACTGTTAGATGCTAACTTCATGTCAACAAGCTCTTTGGAAGGCTGGTGGGAAAAAAGCCCTTGGTGCTCATTAAAATGTTTTGTGTTTGAGAAATGATTGCGTTGAAATAACAGTATAAGACCCCTCCCCCTTACGTTTGAGACCAAAATATTAACTGTTGTGTTGTTTCTTTTTTCGCTTTCACTTTTTCACAATTTCATAAAGGGTTCCAATACTTCTTGAGTTAAATGTATGTGATTCAAATTATAGGTTACTTTCAAAATGTAAAAACCGCTAAGGCTATGTGCTTTTTTCTGATGACATTCTATTTTTAACCCATACTTGCAAGCAGCATTTCACATTGTTCTCATTTACACTAGCAAGTATACAAATCTTTGCCAGAGCATATTATTTAATTATGAACCCCATTATTTCATATGGATGTGGGAAGCTCAAATAGCAGCTAGCATATTGTTTTTGCCAAATAGCAAAGGAAACAACTCGAGAATGTGATTTTACTTCTGCTTTTACTAATGAGAAAACAACAAGAAAAACTGTAGATATAGTTTTATAAGTCACACAGTTCATATGGAGTGATGTAGTAGTAGACACATTGGTTGTAAATGAATTAAAGGAACCCTTGTTATTTCAGTAATTTTTCTTAAAACAAGTGGGTAAACTGTCTGGCATTTAACTTCCACAATACAAGTACTCTTTTTGTTTTTTCTCTAGCTACCCCATCCATCACTATTTCAATATTACATAACAATGATTGCATAATTATTGCAGTAACATAACACATATACACAAATCCAGACTATTATTTTAATGTAAGCTTTATTATCATTGTGGGAATTTTTAAGATCTAACCATATGCTTAACCTTATCACTTATGTCCCCAAGAGGGTGAATTGTCCCAATTATACTTGTTACACAAAACTATATGGCAAAACAAAGAAACATTTTAGTTTTTTTCATCATTGTGCGGATGCAAACAAATTATTCAGCAAAAGGCCCTAACCCCAAATATAACCTTATTCCCATGAATTCAAGGAGGTTTGTTGTTGTCAGACAGTGCAGTGTTTGACACTTACAAATTCTACATAATGTTTATGTAGATTTTTTTTTTTTACTAGGGAACATGGAAGTTTTTATACCTTACTTACATGTGTTTGTAATCTTTCTTGTTCCTGAACATGGTCCTCATTGACATTCCTACCTGCTGTGTTTTTCTGAGTAAGTCATTTTGTGCTGCGTGCATGATAATGACTTCCTACTATCTATAGTGCACTACAAAACCTATAGTCTGTGGTTAAACTTAGTGCACGAGTGTAGTGGACAAGGGTGTCTAACCACTGGCAGCACTCTGGCTGAAAAAACTCAGCTAGACTTATTAACCCTGGGGGTGTGTGTGTGTGTGTGTGTGTGTGTGTGTGTGTGTGTGTGTGTGTGAGGCTGATCCCACAGGAGCACCATGGAGAGGCAGGGCAGTAAAAATAACTTACTAATTCAACTAAAGTCTACTTGTCTATCTTTTTTATGTGATTACAACACAGTACATTGACCATTTTCTTATTCATATTCTGCTTCTGAATCTATATACCTACAGCAGTAGTGTGCAATATAAGAATATGTTTTATGTAAAACAATACTGCTGTTTACTGAGTTCTATTACTGTAAATTCCAGATGTTTCTTTTTACTGTGACCACACTTGGATATCAAATAATTAATCGTTAACTTTACACACAGAGGAATTTACATTAAATAGTGCAGTTATATATACAGTATGTTTTATATACAAATATTCAACGTTTTTACAGGTTTTTTTTACAGTTTTTCTCAATCGTTTTGGCTCATTTCTCAAATGAGAATTATTTTTTTTCTATACAATAAGTTCAAATCTCTGAACAATTAGTTTCTTGCTCACACCAGATTAGAATTTCTCATTCATTTAAGCAAATTGCACGTGTTTTGGCACATGTGTGCAAAAGAGTAAGTACAATTGTCTACAATAGGCACAATACCTACATGCACATGGCTTGCTGATCAAAACTGATGAATTGATTCTCAGCGAAAATGTCATACTTTTCACAACTTCTAAACTTTCATTAATCGTTTGAGCCATCACATGCAAAATGATCCATTCAATTGTCAAAATCTGCCGGACATATATGTATATTCCATAAATATCCATGACATGAAATGTTTGTGATGCCTGCTATATTTGCAAATTACCTGCCAGGTGACGCAGGGTTTTTCATTGTTGCAGTTTTTTTGTTTTCATGGATATCATTTTGTGGCGAATTTTCGGCTCACTATATATGACTTTATATGTAAGAAATATGCAAAACTTTACATGCAAAAGTGAATTTTCTGTTTACATGTAGCACATCGGTAATTTATTGTATACATACAGATGTGCATATCCTTTTTCTGTGTACTACAGAATTGTACGGTATTCACTTTTCCCAGTAAATCTTTACCACCGTTGAAACTGTTACCTAAAAAGCTCAGTGTGATACACACCAGCATTCAGCTAGACAAAAAAGTAGAACAGAACTGAAATTTATACATAATCATTTCCAGGGTTGACTGTCATGGTGAAAAAACATCTAAACAGTATGACCAGTATGGCTCACACGATGAGAAAAAACTTTTCATTTTGGTGGCACTAGCCAATTTACAGACACAGTTTCTACATTTTGCAGACATGCCATAGAGTTGTGATGTCCCATGAAACAGTTGTGACGATTGTACTTGCAATTTAGAGAATGTTAAGACTGTTTCAAAAAATGAGCCAAAACGATTGAGAAAAACTAATAAACATTGATCTAAAGCCATAAAAGTGCTGATTTATTGTGCTTCAAAAAGAGAAAGGTTACTTAGGATTCAAAACTTCTCATACTGCCTAATTTATACTTTTAGAGGTGTTCTCGTTAATGTGATTGGCACCAGATACATGACAGATTTACACCTCAGTTACACTAAACATGGGATTCCAATACCTTTTAAATTATATAAATTATATACAGACTGTAGCTCAAATTGCAGAAAAGGTTAATGCTGGTACTGAAAGGTGTCAGAACACACAATGCATTGCAGTTTGTTGCATATGGGGCTGCGTAGCCGCAGACCAGTCAGGGTGCTCATGCTGACCCCTGTCCACTGCCGAATGCGCCTACAATGAGCATGTGAGCATCAGTACTGGACCACGGAGCAATGGAAGAAAGTGGCCTATTCTGATGAATCACATTTTCTTTTACATCACGTGGATGGCCGTGTGCGTGTGTCGCTTACCTGGAGAACACATGGCACCAGGATGCACAATGGGAAGGAGGCAAGCCGGCGGAGGCAGTGTGATGCTTTGGGCAATGTTCTGCTGGGAAACAATGGGTCCTGCCATTCATGTGGATGTTACTTTGACATGTACCCCCTACCTAAGCATTGTTGCAGACCATGTGCACCCTTTCATGGCAACGGTATTCCCTGATGGCATTGGCCTCTTTCAGCTAGATAATGCGCCCTGCCACAAAGCAAATATGTTCAGGAATGGTTTGAGGAACACAACCAGTCCAAGGTGTTGATTTGGCCTCCAAATTCCCGAGATCTCAATCCAATCGAGCATCTGTGGAATGTGCTGGACTATCAGGTCTGATCCATGGAGGCCCCACCTCGCAACGTACAGGACTTGCTGCTAACGTCTTGGTGCCAGATACCACAGCACACCTTCAGAGGTCTAGTGAAGTCCATGCCTCGAGGGGTCTGGGCTGTTTCGACGGCAAAAGGGGGACCTATACAATATTAGACATGTGGTCATAATGTTCTGGCTGATCGGTGTATGTCATTTAGAAAGTATATTTCAAAATATAATCAAATATTGGTAAATATATTCAACAACAATGATGGTGATGGATTGGGTACAGTCATAAATGTAGAGATGTCTATAGAAGTCTATAGAATAATCTGCATTTCTGATATCTGTAACCATTTTACACAGTTGCCAATCTGTGTATAATTGAAGTTTTGGTATCTGTATTCATTGTAAAGATGGAAATGCTAAAATAAAAAAAATGTACTCCTACACTAGGCCTATTTAAAATACATTCAACCTGTTGAAGGTTGCATAGCTCAGTCATAGAGACTAAATCAAGAAATTCTTGTTTACTGGAGCAGTGTTTTTCATGTGCTTTTTACAGCTTTGCTTTAGGCTACAAACAAGCTGTAAAAGGCACAAGAAAGGCAAACATAATATTTGTTGACAATCAACATATTTGTTATTCCAGAATCCAGATCAGAGCTTTCATGTACAATTGAGACAGCGATGACTGGCTAGTACTTGCATACTGGAATATATTCAGAATGTTCATAACAGCAATGACTCTGGCATTTTCTGAGCCTTGCACAAATACAAATACATAATTAACTCCCTGTTCAGCTATGTGTCCACTGGAGGTTTAACATAGCTAACTAGCCATTTTTTCTCAGCTACCGTTACAGTTGATCTTACTGAAGGAGATAGCTGTAGCTGTATTTGTCCTATCTGACATTGAGATATGGGAAGCTCTTCCAGTTTCAGCTTGGACAATGGAGTAGCTAGCTCAAGTTGCAAATACCATTTCATGTATTCTAGTTAAGGTGGTAGTGTACCAATTCGCGTGTTGGTTTTGTACTGATCATACTAGCTAAGCAAGCTGTTCGATGAATGTAGGTAGGCTTGGCATCAGGACATGAGCTGACTACATTTTGCTTACATCAGCTGCTAAGGCTAGAAGCAGGATCTTGCTAATGAAAGCAAAACCACATTTATTGTATTGTATTGAGTGGAAACAGCTCACTAATCAAGCAATTTCTATATGTTGAATAGTTATCTCCATGAAATGATTGGTCAAGCTCCATTTGAATACCAACATACCCTAAGTGGCCAATTTATCTGATGCACCCATCTGGTTATATTCTGGGTTACAAAAAAAGTTATATTTTGTAACCCAGTAGAAAATAGGTAAATACAGGTCTCAAAATCAATACCTATCAGGTCTAAAAATCATTACCTCTATATTGTTTCCAATTTAAAAAGAAAATGAAGAATTCAGTGGGAAAGTGAGTCTGTCTGGCAGGTTGCCTGTAAGAGTGATTGGTTTTCTTAAAGTATGATTTACACAATTAACAGCTCCCAAAAGCATTCACCCCCATTGGACTGTGTGGTTACAGCATGTGGTTTTAATGAGGACTTTTTGCCACTGAACAACACAAAAAAGTCTGTGGAGCGAAAAAATTAAAATAAAATCTAAGTTATAAAGCTCTAAAATGTATTACAAATGCACATCAAAAATGATTGATCACATAAGTACTGTGTTTACCCCCCTTAGTCAACATCTGGTAGAGGTACCCTATAGCTATGACTCTGACTATTTGGATAAGTGTCTACCAGCTTTGCACATCTGGATACAGACACAGTTTCAGCCCATTCTTCTTTGCAAAATTGCTCAAGCTCCACCAAGTTGGATGGGGACCTTTGATGAATGTACATTTTTTACTTTTTTCACATATTCTCAATTGGATTGAGGTCTGGTCTTTGACGGTTTGATATACAGCTCCGGAAAAAATTAAAAGACCACTGCACCTTTTTCTTTCCTTTCCAAAACCATCAAAAAGGAAGGTTTTGAGTGAGGAACAGAAGGATTAAAATTAAGAGACAACTGCAAATTGAACGCTTCTGTTCCTCACTCAGAACTTTCCTTTTCAACTTTTTTGAAAAGGAAAGAAAAATGTGCAGTGGTCTCTTAATGACTGCACATCGTATTATACTTTTGATAAAAATGTTGCACATAAAAACTTAGCAAAGGCGGGAAGTTTGTTGTATATCTCTATTGAAGTTAATTGAAACATTTTCATTAAACTACTGTAATATTGGCTTAGAAATGATGGTAGGATGATTTTGACATTGACCATCAAGCAGTCTCTACTATAATAACATCAACCGACAGGGCAAGAAATGTGTATGTGTGTACTCTATATATCTCTGAATTCTGCATGTGTTCTGTAACAAAATGCCTCTTTCTGTCTCCTTCAAAAGGGATCTGGTTGTACAGTTTAATATGATGAGCAGTAACTCCACAGCAGATACTTTGTCCTTAAAATCATATAGCTTATTTTAAATCCCTATAAAAACCCAGTAGAGCATTTCTCTTTCTTTCTTGTTTTCTCTCTTTTTATCTCTTGGATTCTCTCTCTTCCCTCCATTACTGACCAATCCGGACTGCTCCATAAGTTGTGAGTCTACAAGTCTGAGAGGGACAGATGGACACTTCATATATACATGGGTCGTTTGTCAAATGAAAGACATTAAAGAGCAAAAGCCCCAGGTATTAAAGACCGACTAACCGCCAAGCGAAGGAAGGAAAAAAAGGACTGATCTATCTACTCTGCAATCACCACAGCAGTAGAAAAATGCTGAGCCTGCAGCTATACAAATTCTATATCCCAAACTGCACCCTGTTCTCTATTAGCACACTATTTTTGATAGGTCTGTGGTCAAAGGCAGTACATAATGTAGGAAATAGGGTGCCATTCCGGATGCATACAAACCCCACTCCCCAACCCAATTGAGGATTGCACAGCTTTGGCCTGGTTCCCTACCCAGTGAACAAGTGGACATGGTGAAGTTCATGTCATCTGGCTCCCTGAGGGCTGCTTTGCCATTATAGTACATGATGGTCTAGGAAACTACATGATCCTCTACTTTACGGCTCACTGGTTCAGGCTGGTTTTCAACTACGGACATTTTTGTTTTGTCCTATAGCTTGTCTAGTAGAAAGGTTCACTGGGTATGGACTACACCTCAAACATTATACATTTAAGAAAATTTCCTGAGGAAATATTAAAAAGATTGACTGTATAATAATAATGTAAGATCAATGAGCTTGAGTTTGGAATGAGGTTGGAACATACTTTATTGGTCGTGGAAGATGGTGTCTCAGGCTGAGATTAACACTATGGATATTTACAGAGGAATGAACATTCAGGATGGTGGAAGAAGCTTAACCTTGTCCCCAGGCTATTGCACACGCAGTTCGCACTCTTGTCACAGAACTGTCAGAACCACATTCTGAAATGTCTGTGTTTTTTTAATAGTAAATCCAACAGCCATAAAGGGGGATATAAACAGCTGTGTATGAGACACATAGATGGGAGGGTGTGTGGGAGACTGGTTGTTCTAACTGGAGCCAGTGATTCTCGAGAAAGGGCCCACCAGACTGTCCGCGAACTTGGGTGTTTGAGGTGTCTGATATTCAAATTTTTGTCATTCACCATTCACACTGTTTGTGAAAAGCTAGGATGAATTGTGTGAAATTTCTGAAGTACAGTCATTTGCATAAGTGCCAGCTTAGATTTCCTAGCCTATCAGCGCAATGAATCAGTTTGCTCTGCCTCAAGAGTGAAGGAGCCTTTCGCGGCATGTGGCATATTATGCAAAAATAGAGCTTGCAACAATAGAACGTATAGACAGGGAGTTGGATGGAAGGCAAGGAAAGCCAATGGAACAGGATTGACATCCTGCAGATTTTCTCATTGAACCTGATCTCAATATAATTTTCAGTTTCTAAGAGTATGTTTTTAGCCAAAGCAATTTCTTTTATATACAGTGGCTCTCATAAGTATTCACTCCCATTGGACTTTTCTACATTTTATTGTGTTTCAACATGAAATCAAAATGGATTTAATGAGGAGTTTTTGCTTGGACTCAGGAGTCTTTCACATGCCATCAGGCAAACTAGCCGAGATTTGATGTGAGTTGTTTTCTTAGTAAGCTGTGTCAGTTAACCCTTTTTAGATTAGCAGTTAGTGAGGCCAGCTATCCACACTTCCTCAATACCAACAGAACATAATGTTGTTGTGCTTGTTGTGATTGTGAACATCTGACAGGCAGGGCCGGTTCAGGAAGTGACATAAGTGATCGCATAGGGCCACTGGACCACTATGGGGCCCCTGACAGCTAGGGAGGCCCCGACTGCCAGGGGACAGGGGTCCCAAAATCAAATTTTGCTAAGGGCCCCCAAAAATGGCTACAGCCGGTATTGCTGACTGGGGTTGTAGTTTGCCACTGTTCATGAAAGTATGTGTCATATATTAGCAGACAAATACACACACACATACACACAGAGGCATCCACATGTTGTAGGTTAGATCAGGGTTCTTTAGCAAAGTATGTATGGTTGCATGAATGTGAAATAGTTATGTACACTTGATATGTCCCAAATTACACTATTCCCTACAGTGAACTCCTTTTTGTGTCATCAGCTAAGTTCAGAATGTGTGTGTAGTGCATTGGAAGGAGAGTAGGGTACTGTTTGGGACTCAGGGCCACTTAAACTTTTGACATTTAGGGGAAGGGCTTTAGAAGAGGGCACTCAACCATGGCTTTCAAATTTGACCTTCTCAACTCACTGGTGTGAATGGAAAAAAAAAAGGTTCTGAATATTGCAGGTTTAAAATCTCTTCGTCATTTTAAACCTGTAAAGATTGTGACCTGAGCGTGTTTAGTCATTGAAAATGTCCAGCCTTAAACTACAGAATATAATAATTAAAGGAATATACAATTAGATTTTCAAAACCTCCTGGCTGACTATCTGTCAGAGGAAAGCCCTTCTGAATGAGTTAATACATGTAGTAATTTATCACATTGAATGTATGTGTAACGAGTACGCGCAAAGAGGACGCACGCTCTCTCTCCTGGCGCGGTGTTCGGCATGCGTCGTCACTGGCCTTCTAGTCACGCCGCCCCTCCTCCCACTGCACTGTCATGTCTTGTTATTGCACACACCTGGTGTCCATTCCCTCGTTAGGTAACCTATATTAGTTCTTGTGTTCCTGGGCGTCTTTGTGAGGACTTGTTCTATGTTTGGTGTTGTGTTTCAGTGCTTGGTTGCTTTTGTTTGTATTTTGCGCTTCGTCGTTTCCCCCTCGTTTTGGGAGATTGTTTATACGGATGTGTTCCGTTGTTTCCCTTGTTTTGGGGAGTTATCCTTACTTTACTTTGGATAAAGAAAATACAAACAGAAATTCCTGCGCCTGGCTCCTTTTTCCCTTGCACACCACTACGACACCCTGACAGAATGGCTGAAGTTGTCACTTGTACACAGACCTAGGCCCGGTTCCCCATGGTTTAATGATGCAAGTAGGGTTGCAACTTAAGATGGACTTTGTTGCGACGGACTTACGCCTGTTTCCCAAACCCCCATGTACGTCACTCTTTATCGGCCGTTTGAAGTGGAATTAGGCCAGGAATTATTTTTGAAATATAGCCTATTGCATTTCAATAGAGCTTGATTACTTATCAGAAGCATATACAGTTGTGCTCAAAAGTTTGCATACCCTTGGAGAATTGGTAATATACAGTTGTGCTCATAAGTTTGCATACCCTGGCAGAAATTGTGAAATTTTGACATTGATTTAGAAAAAAATATAACTGATCATGATTTTTTTATTTTTTTATTTAAGGATTGTGATCATATGAAGCCATTAATTATAACATAGTTGTTTGGCTCCTTTTGAAATCATAATGATAACAGAAATTACCCAAATAGCCCTGATCAAAAGTTTACTTAACCTTGAATGTTTGGGATTGTTACAGACACACAAGGTGACACACACAGGTGAAAATGGTAATTAAAGGTGAATTTCCCACACCTGTGGCTTTTTAAATTGCAATTAGTGTCTGTGTATAAATAGTCAATGAGTTTGTTAGCTCTAACGTGGATACACTGAGAAGGCGAAATACTGAGCCATGGGGAGCAGAAAACAACTGTCAAAAGACCTGTGTGACAAGGTAATGGAACTTTATAATGATGGAAAAGGATATAAAAGGATTCCTGACTGGCATTTGCAAGTCTTTGGATATCTTTTTATATCCTTTTCTATCTTTATAAAGTTCTATTACCTTGTTACGCAGGTCTTTTGACAGTTCGGCCACCTCATAATCCCCAAGTCAAAGCTCAAAGGCTTTGGTGACAGGGCATTCTCAAGGGTTGCTCCTAGGCTCTGGAACTCTCTCCCCAAAACCATCCGTGACTCTGAGACTATCCCCATCTTCCAGCAAAGACAGATGAGTCTTCCTCAAGACTCATCTGTTTAAAATCGCCTACCCATAGCCATGCCAAATCCCATTCTCTCAATCTCCTTTGTTTTCTCATAGTATTTTTTTTTTGTTGCTTCTGTTTGTTTTCTGTTCCATGTCACTTTTGTGCAGTGTCTTTGGGTCCCTGAAAAGCGCTATATGAACATAATGTATTATTATTATTATAGACCAAGAAAGATTTCAGCCCGAACTGCCACAAGAATTGTTCGGGATACAAAGAAAAACCTACAGGCAACCTCAGGAGAAATTCAGGCTGCTCTGGAAAAAGACGGTGTGGTTGTTTCAAGGAGCACAATACGACAATACTTGAACAAAAATGAGCTGCATGGTCGAGACGCCATAAAGAAGCCTTTACTGCGCCAATACCACAAAAAAGCCCGATTACAATATGCCTGACAACACCTTGACACGCCTCACAACTTCTGGCACACTGTCATTTGGACTCCCTCAACATGCGAGGAGTGATCGCAAACAGTTAATATTAAGGCAATAGAACTAATAAAAATGATCAAAAAAGTTTTGATTTTGATCAATTTATTTTGACAAATTATATAAAAAGTGTGTGAATGGATGTAAATGTAATTGAATGCAATTGGTCAACTGAGGATAAAGAAAAACCTATGTAAAACAAGAAATAATTAGGAAAAAGTGTTCAAAATGAAACATTCACACGTCTCAAACCCGGCATCATACTGGTACTGTCTTTGATGGATAGGTGCTGGTGCCTCTACCACGTCAAGAAGAACATTGATTTCTTCAGCCCTGAATGCTTTTTTCTCTTCCGTTCCATTTTTAACAATGCTGTAACATATGCCTATGTGAAACTACTTGTGATTTGATAAGTGCTTGTTGTTTTAATTGTAATCATATAGGAATTTCAAAACAGAAGCACTTGGCTCACAACCGGGATCTTCTGACACAGCAGGAGGTGGAAACGTGGCTCTTGTTTCACAAACGGAGGTTTCTCTGTCCGTATTGGATTTCTTGCTGAGTTTCGTATTCTTTGTAGTTGGCACTAAATTTTCACGCGACTCTCGCTTTCTGGCACTCATCAAATGTCTTACTTTTCTTGAAACCGAAAGGGTCTGTCTTCGGTGGGGGAGAATGGAGGGCAAGTAATCCAGATGAAGTTTGTCATAGATGGAATCCTGAAGTTTGGCATTTACGTTAGCCTTACGTAGCTTTTAATAACCTAAACACAGGAATAGTATTTATAGATAAAACCCTTATATCAGGATCTTTTTTAGGACTTAGCAGGGGAACAGATTTCAGATCAGGGCTTTCTGTTTTATTGTTGATGCAACCAACTACAAAGAAATGCTTTGGCATAACAAGCGTTAAATTTAAGCTGGACGTTTTTTTCTTATTTACGCTGTTGTATTCTACATGGGATGCGGGTCTGTTTTTCCCCTCAATGGGGCGTGGGGAGATGAGTCTACTCTGGATGACATATTACCGGTCTAACGTATAGCTACTGGAGGAACTGATAATTGGTTGTCACGTGATCGATTTACGGAGATATTATTTTGATTGGCTGAAGTCCACCCCATTGGTTGGATATAACATTTTCGTCCACCTTAAATTTCACTACATCTTCGAGTTTTACATTTTCCTATTGATGTCTAAGTAATAGTAGAAAACATCGGCAGTGATATTATATGCTTCTAATAAGTAATCAAGCTCTATCGAAATGCAATAGGCTATATTTCAAAACGTATTCATGGCCTAGTTCCATTCCAAAGATAGCCTAATTCCATTCCAACGTGACACTTAGATGGACTTTATAAAGAGCGTCACACGTGGTGGTTTGGGAAACAGGCGTAAGTCCGTTGTAACAAAGTCCATCTTAAGGCTACGTGCATGGTTAATCTGAGGTGAGTGCCACATTATTGGGAAACCAGGTCATGGTTGGTTGCAGTTGAGTCTAGTGTCCACCATCAAACATTTCAACTAAAGACATTGCGATGAATGTCAAACCTATGCTAAATCGTCCCATGACTCCATGATGAACAAATAAATGATTTATCCATAAACATGACTTGTCTTGAAACAGTTAGCTTACAAGTAGACTTCAATTGAAAATGTATCACCCTATAGTTGGACCCCAGACATTTCACAAAGTTCTTGTTCTTTCTAACACTCAACTGCCACAACTGATTCAATTAGTCAAGGGATGGATAATTAGTTGACTAGATTTCTATCATTTTTAATATTTAGGGGTAAATCACGTGTAAAAGCCAGAGGGGGGCCTGAGGAAAGGTCAAAAGACCAATCAGTGGAAAAAGAGAAATGGGCTGCCTGGGGATACACATCCTTAATGATTCCAGCTGTATCCGAAACCAATACTGTGTTGATTGCAACTTCTAGATACATTCTCAGTTCCATTAAATGTACAGAAACTGAGTCTAAAGGTACTAAATGAATGAAATCAATAATGTATGCAAGTCAGTGAGTATAATAGTGTCAGTAAAATTAA
Source organism: Esox masquinongy (assembly GCA_016801175.1). NCBI lineage: Eukaryota > Metazoa > Chordata > Actinopteri > Esociformes > Esocidae > Esox > Esox masquinongy. Next base: position 40,918 of record JACXGI010001492.1, on the reverse strand, counting down.
TAAAATATAAATATAGAATCAGAAATTATTTGCTTGTAAATGGAAACCATATTGCAGAGTGCAAAAAGTTACGAAAAAATTTGTTGTTTATTGGCATAAATCTAACGTTTAATTAAGGTAAAATTATTCAAAGAAAAAATACATTACTCGAGAATCAAGAAATAAATACTATATTTCCCCATTAAACACGTGTATCAAGACTTTAACATTTGCAGAATGTGACCTTACACAGGAAGCGGTGCAGGTACTAATCCAGGTACTTGTCATCTCATGTCTGGACTACTGCAACTCACTGTTGGTAGGGCTCCCTGCTTGGGCCATCAAAAACCATGCAATTTATCATGATTACCACAGCTGGTCGAGTGTTCAGCCTTCTCTTCACCGGCTTCAAGTTGAAGCTTGGTTTTGGAGCAGCAACTATAGTTGTTATATCGTATTATTCTACATGTCTTATACATGTGTACCTATATAGGATAGTACATCACAATTAATATAACCCACATCGGTAGTTATGCATTGCTGGATGGTTAAGATCAGGGGCCAATTCTGTCATTCTGTTACCATTTTTCGGTTAGGTGTTATTCTACTTCACTTTATGTAGTTCAATAAAGAAACACATTTTTGTGTAAAGAGGAAATTGTTGAAATGTGTCTGTTTTGCATAGAGTTGCATGGTTTACCATTTATTGTTTTTGCTTGAAAAGGTTGAAATTGAAATTGCAGTTTCACTTCTGTTATGGAAGTGCTGTTTCTAAAAGTCATCCCATCAACCAAGTCCCTAAACACATATAGTATCACACAAACACCCACATGCACTCTCACACCCACATACTTCACACCTTCCACACACACATACACTGCCCACACACTTTCCGTTTGTGCTCACTGCTCTTGTACTGTTTGGAGCATGGTAACAAAGGTAGTGTTGGATGACAGTGTAACCTTCAAAAATGCAACTGTGTTCTACATGCCTGATAGCCAACAACACACACACACACACACACACACAAACAGAACCAATCAAACATTTTGACACACCTACTTATTCAAGGGTTTGTCTTTAGTTTTACTATTTTCCAGTAATCCAACTCTTGCCAAACCATCTCAATTGGGTTGATGTCGGATGATTGTGGAGGCCAGGTCATCTGATGCAGCACCATCACTCTCCTTCTTGGTTAAATTGCCCTTACAACACCTGGAGGTGTGTTTTGAGTCATTTTTCAGTTGGTAAACCAATGATAGTTCCAGTAAGTGCAAACCAGATGGGATGGTGTATCGCCGCAGAATGCTGTGGTAGCCATGCTGGTTGGGTGTGCTTTGAATTCTAAATAAATCTCAGATAGTGTCACGAGCAAAGCACCCCCATACCATCACACCTCCTCCTTCACGCTTCACAGTGGGAACCACATGCAGAGATCATCTGTTCATCCATTCTCCATCTAACAAGTCCGTTGGAACCAAAAATCTAAAATCTGGACTTATCAGACCAAGGACGTATTTCCACAAGTCGAATGTCCATTTCTCGTGTGTTTCTTGGCCCAAGATCAACTTACTGTTGTCCTTCAGTAGTGGTTTCTTTGTATCAATTAAACCATCAAGGGCTGATTCACGCTGTCTCCTCTAAACAGTTGATGTTGAGATGTGTCTGTTGATTGAAATCTGTGAAGCATTTATTTGGGCAGCAATCTGAGCTGCAGTAATAGGCGTTTCTGAGGCTAGTAACTCTACTGAACTTATCCTTGGGCGCAGAGGTAGCTCTGGATCTTCATTTCCTGTGACAGTCCTCATGAGAGCAAGATTTATCAAAGTGCTCTATGGTTTTTGCACTGCACTTGAAGAAACTTTCAAAGTTCTTTGAATTTTCCGGATTGACTGACCTTAATGTCTTAAAATCATGATGGATTTTTGTTTCTCTTTGCTTATTTGAGCTGCTCTTGCCATAATATGGACTACTACATTACAAACATAATGATGGTCTTCTGTATACCAACCCTACCTTGTCACAACAGAACTGATGGGCTCAATCGCATTAAGGAAAGAATTCCACAAACTAACTTTTAACAAGGCACACCTGTTAATTGAAATTAATTGCAGGTGACTATCTCATGAAGCAGGGTGAGAGAATGCAAAGTGTGCAAAGCTGTAATTAAGGCAAAGGGTGGCTACTTTGAATAATCTACAATATGAAATGTATTTTGATCTGTTTAACACTTTTTTGGATGCTACATGATTCCATATGTGTTATTTCATAGTTTGTAATGTCTTCACTATTATTACACAAGGAGGAAAATAGTAAAACTAATGAAATACACTTGAGGGAGTAGGTGTCCAAACTTTTCACTGGAACTGTACATATATACACACACAGTCAGGCTAACAGGGTTATGGGGACAAGGCTGTTTGTCTTGGACACAGGGACAGATATGGATCTGAGAGGAACAAGAGGTAGACACAAGCAGGCAGATAGCAAAACAGTCATAAACAGAGAGAGCAACAGAGAGACACAGACAGGCAAGACAGAGAGAGAAAAATAACTCACTCATACACACAAAATGCTAAAATATATGCACACAGAGGACCAGCTCCCTGTATTGAGATTTCATGTTTGGCCACATTTGGAAATGGTAACTCATACTATGACATCCAAGTGAAATGTAGACTACATTTACCTGACACATTTGCCCATTTCCAACTGTCGACCTAGTCTTTAGTCTGCAATTTGCTGCAGTGAATTGGACAGACAACGGAGCAGGATTCGGGGGTGAAATTCCTAACACTGCAATCGTCTATTGCGATCCCACTTCGTCGTCGCCGAGCACAGAAACGTGCGCGCGAACAGAGAACATAACACACGCACTCACTTTCATCTCCGACCACCCCGAGAGTTGATTATGAGCGTCTAGAAACACTTGAACCGTGTGACACCCCGCTCCTTCGCTCTTTTGGGAAATGGCCCGACCGACAGCTTGACAGAATCACTCGAAAATATTTAAGGAGCAAGGAGAGATGCTTTTAAACCTCATGGGGGGGGGGGCGCGGGCTACACGCACCGCCACACACAACGCACGCCTACTTCAACGTAGACGCTGTACTAAACGGCGTCTTATTCCCTATTTAGTGTACTACTTTAACCACGATCCATATGGCATAGTCAAAAGTAACGACCTGTGGGTAATCGGGTGCCCTTTGACGAGCACCACTGCTCACAGATAGACACAGTCAAATCCGAAGGGAAATTAAGCACAGCAAGAAATTCACCCAAATGTGTTTTTCGGTGCCCTGCTACGAAATCAGGTTCGTCATGCATTCACAGTGATGTTTCCCAAATGGCATATTACTCTATGACCTCAAAAGCAGTGCACTGCATAGAGGTTTGGGGAGCGTTTGGGGCTTGACTCGTTTATATCCCCGGGAGCATCAGACAGACAGACCAATTATAGCCGCCTTTTCTTGAGAGCCAAACCCCCTTGAAAGCCAAATGTATTGAAGTTTCAGATTTGTTCATAATCTTGGTTCATTAAGATGGAAAGGTAGGCTGAATGAGAATGCAGTCTGGGTATGAGGTATGAGAACTGAGATTATTGAGGCCGCGGTCGGTCTATCCGTTTCTCTTCTCTAACATCCCAACTCTGAGGGGAAATCATATTGTTCCACTGAATGATCCCAAACTTTATCCGTTCTCCCTCCGCACGGGTTCCTTGTCAGATTTTTCAAAAGCACCTCTACTCTCCCCATTACCACAAAATAATTAAAAAAAGAAAAACATTGTTTTTAGTGATTTGATTTCCAACAACGCAACTGCTCTTCCTTCTGTGTGAAGATGGGACATTGTGTGACGTTGTTCTAGGTTTTGATAGGAAGACTGTATGCAGTCGATGAAAAGCAAAGAGGCATCTGTGAGACTTGAGAGAAGAAATTAAATTATTCGCTGGTCTTTTTGATTTGCTCACTATTATTTTACAGTATGAACACAGTTATTCTGAGCAACTTAAATACGTTATTGACTGCTTACCTACAGTACTTAACAATCCACCTATAGTATTATAGCCCTATTTACCTATAGCAATTAACTTATAATAGCACACAATTTATTATATTTTTTGTTACAGGGGGAGAATAGGGTAGGAGTGAGCCCTCGGGTGGTTAGGCGGCCATGATGGTATGAGGGCCAGATTGAAAATTTAGCCAGCACACTGGGGTGAACACCGCTACTCTTACAACGAGTGCCATGGGAGCTTCAGTGCCAACAGATAGCCAGGAGACCTGTGTGACATCACATCCAAAAGATGACACCCCACTCAGGGCAACGTCACCTTCCCTGCCCTTGGGCATTGGGATTTCATATTTAGAAAAGAGAAAAAATCACCACCTATTGGCCCTCTGTCATCACACACTATCACACCTAATTAGCCTTTTTACATATGGTTTGACGCAAATAACGGTTGTTTGACCTGAGTGTTTTAATATCCCTCCAGCCTAGAAACCCGCTATGATTAACAGGGTCATGACGTTTAAACTTTATTTGTGTGGTCTAACATCACTCAATCCACTTCCACCTCATTCTGGAGACAGTTTATTTAGTTTATGTATAGTACAATTATAAGGTGGATATCACTATGTAATGCATTGATTAGGGCAAATGCATTTTAATCTAAAGAAAAAACATGTAAAATAGCTTTTTGCAAGTCTTTCCTTGATTCCGCTTATACTCTGCTTTAGGGAGATTGTATCAACATTTTGTCCCATGTAGTTTAATAAGAGACATGAGACAAAATGCGAAAGAGACAATGACTCATTATCATTCGATGTGTAAGTGGCTCCACCTGCCGTTAGTCTTAAGCCTCTGGGCCCAGTCAAAATGCAAACGTTAAAAAGTTATTCAGTTAAGCACTTTAATCACGTGTGTATCTGTTGAACCCAAGTGTGTTTCCTTAACACTTAATTGTAATTGTTTAGAAAATACTAAATTAAAATACATTCTCTTCAGCTGTAGAATTTGGCAGCTTGAGTATTTTCGGTGATTCTCCAATATGTACGATGTCTTCATACAAACGCTGTTTAGCTGTAGAATCAATTGTCCGGACTTTCAGAAATGAAAACTGGTTACCGTAAACTTATCGGACTACTGTGCTGACCACCATGTTTTCTGTTTACTGAATATATATACATCAGCACAAATACATATACATATACACACATATATATATATATATATATATATATATATATATATATATATATAGAGCACCTAGACAATGTGAATTTGAGTATGAATCTGGGGTTTCGTCGATATGGTTTGAGTTTCGAGAGCGATAATAATTTTGGTAAAACGCATAACTCATTCACGAAATATGTGTTAGCATTTGTGAAAAACTCTAATGGCAGCAACTGTATGAGTAGTGAACGCAGTCTTGATCCCATGCGTTTTAAATATCGTGATCTTTTCTGATATGCACAGTGTGTGTACTGTGTCTTGAACGTACCCAAGAGGAGGGCTATTTACGCCCTTCTCATATGCTAATGTAGTCCAACCATCTGACTTGGACGTCACTGTAAATATAACAACGAATATGTCGGGGGCACTATCGTGCTTCAAGAGCCTTACATTTGGACTCTTGAAAAGCGGTGCTAATTCCTATCTATTTCGACAACACCCAAGTAGACACGCTAATCTCAGACGGCTGCTTTCCAGCATACAACAAGGTATTTTAATTGAAGTGTCGTTTTGTTATCTTGCAATAAGCATGTTTTCTCGTCTTGTTATTTTGTAATAAGCACAGCAACGATATCCTACTAACGGTAGAGACAAATTAACGTGTTCACATGTAACTAAACCTGTTGACGTTATGAACACGTATGTACTCTAGATAAGAGGACAGGAACAGCCTAAACCTTACAGTTTTATTCCTTTCGATTGAGCGTTTGATATGGTCCTGAACGCTCTGTTTGCCCAAAACGGTCTTGAATAGACTTTGAAGTAACTTTGCTATCTTTCGAGGGGTGTGGCGAGTTGTGGTAAAATACCAAATACAAATATTTCTCTACATAAAACTAACACAATCGTACAGTAATTTAGAGTTTCAGTGTCTTAAAATAAAATGTCAAACAACGAAAATGCAGTGCACCAATTGTAATTCACTAATATGACAGAATTGGTCGGGGGTCTGAATACGTTTGCATGGTACTGTAATCTAAAAACAACTCTTCTCATAGGAGCTGGCGCACCTTTGCCCTATACTCATTTCATCTGCTGAAAGTGATTACTTCCTGGACCATATTGTTTTACAGCCAGTTAGGGTTTCTAATGTACTTGGACATGTACAAACATTTGTTAATGGAAGTGTCCTTACAGTGCAACAACACATTCTGTGTATATATGCCATATCACATGCATTTGCCTGACTGGTCCAATTTCTCTGTAGAGTGCTTTACTCAGCTAAATCGTTGCAGACTGAAGCAAGGTTTTGAATCTCACATTTTATTTTTTGTAGGTATACTGTTACTTTGCAGGAATAGTGTGTATTTAACAGCTTGAAGATTAATAATTAATTGAAAAGGGCGCTTCCTGTTTTTTTGGCTTTTTGGACATACGACATGCAATTGCCTAACAACCATACTACATATTAATGGACATTTACACCTAAATGGGCCTTCAACAGTATTTGCATTTTAATCATCTGCATTGTAATGCATTATTTGTTGTGTGTATATTGACTTGAGAAACCACACTACAGTGTAGAGGGATTCCACTTGTTAGCATCCTACGTATGGCAGTATTGCAGGTGGGGAGGTTACGCCCATATCTTCATCTGCTGCTCAAATGCATGGAGATAAATGTACAACCTGTCTGTTTCTCCTTGCATTTCTCCATTTTTATGCATTTACTTATCTATGCATTTTTATATATATATAGGCATTTTTCTCTTTGAATTTACCTGGTAAAAATGACCTACTGTCCTGCTTATCCTGGTCTACATGCTTGCTGCTAGAAAGCAATTCAATAAATTAGATGTAATTCATTAAACTGACGTTAAACTGCTTTGCCACCAGAGCCTTTTACCACACTTATTGCTGTGGCCTTTATTTATTGTGGTTAAGTGACCCCTGCTGTATGCACAGTACCAGAGTCACTGGTAACAACTTATTTACATGTCCCTTTTAGGTAAATGCTTTAGCTATTCCTTATTCTGATAAACTAACTAATCTGCACCCCAGTAGGTTTTTCACCCTGGTCAACCCTAAAGCCTACACCCTCTTTGGTTGCCACCGCAACCACTGCCAGTAAGTGGAACAAATTGCAAAAGACCTTTAGGCTTGACACTTTCATCACTCACCACTTTAAAACTAACATGCTGTGCTATCTGATCAGTGCTACTGAGGACTCCATCAAACCTGAATCTGAATATGTCTTTAGTGTAATTTGATGTTTGTTTGTTTGTTTGGAGATTGTTTAGAGATTGTTTATTCTGTATGTCGCCTTTGCATTCTGTATGTCGCCTTTGCCCTTTGCCTTTTGCCAGGTATTTATTGAAAATTAGATTTGGTTCACAATTGACTTACCTGGTTAAACAACAGTAAAAAAAAAAAGAAGAAATCTAAGAGGTTTCAGATGCTAACACCTAGCTTTGAGAGGGTGAAGAGAAAGATCTGATAGTTTGCTGTGTGGAAGGCCACAGATGAATTTAGGAAGATGGAAACAGGAGAGGGTCAGCTTGGGGAAGTTAGGGTCGAGGAGATGGTTCTGAGACTGTTAACCTGAGAGCCGGTCAAAAGGTGCACACTCAAGTGTTTTGGAAAGGAAAGCCAAAAGGGATACCGTTCTTTCGTTTTTGACATCAGTGAGGTCAAGTTTTGGTGGTCAGAGTTAAATCAATCAGGATGTGAGGAATGGGTAAAGGTGTGCATAGATGGTTTGGAGAAGGGAGGAGCGGATGTGGTTTGAGGTGGCAGGTTGCCGAGCTACGGGAAAACATTACTTGCAGGATTTAATATAAATAGAGCAGGTCAAAAGAGGTTAAAGCGTAGACTCTTTTTGTGTGTGAGGTGTAAGTGGATTCAATAACTGTAGCAAATGGGCAGCAAATATCATCATCCTTCCAAAGAGGTTAGCAAGACCCTCCAGGACCCTTCACCCTCCAGCCTTCACAGAGAGGGAAGGCTGGAGGTTGAGGAGGTTTGATGAAAGGAGAAAGTGGTGAAGCATTTCCTGCTAGAAGAAGAAACTTGAAATTTGGACTGATCGAAAGTGGCTTTAGCAGTAGTGTTGAAGAAAAGCAAGTGAATGGATGAAAGGTCAGCTGGAACTTTAGTTTCTTATCCATTTTCACTCATCCACCCGCGGCCCTTTTCAGTGAACTCTTAGTGAGTCACTGAGCCACAACACCGGAGGGGAGGGCAAAGCCAGCCAAAACTAAAGGGGACAGTTAGATTCGTACAATGTGGAAACGGAGGAAAATAGTGTCAAAAAGACCAAAAATTGTTAGACAAAATGGAGGTCTCATGAAATCGGAGCAATAATAAGAAAGAACAGATGAGCAGTATTAGGGAAATGAGTACAAAGTGAAGGAGGCTGAAGAATGCATTGGCACATGACCATCTGGGTAGTGCCTGAGAGGGTGGGGTTGGAGGTACAATGAAAAAACCCATGAAGAGAGGCCAGCTTGAGTAGCAGTATTTTTGTTGTAATCCATTTCTAGTGTGAAGTAAATGGCTGTAAGGGCAAAGCAGGCTGAGATTAATTCAGATTTATTTATTGTATATTTTTTTACTTTTAACCTTTTTTTATTCTCTGCAATTTTGTGATGTATAATTTGGGATTAGGGCCTGCTTAATAACAGCAACTGTCAGTGGACTCAAAGACATCTGATGTTGAGACGTGTCTTCCTAGGTACATCCACTGCAGTTCTGGTTCTTAGTGTGCTTCCCCCTCAACTAGGAAGCTAGATTGTAATCTCTACACAATGGAGGGAACACACTCCCCCCAGTGGGATTGCTAACCACCCAAACCTGGATAGCTGTAGTCAATTGCACCACCGCCCACGGGACCCCTGAGCTAATCCGCGAGCAGGATTTGAACCCTGGTCTTGCAAGAATACTTCCAGAGACCAGGATATCCATTGCATTCATAATAACGGCCTGGTCTATGCACATGGTGTGTCAACCACGTCAGGCATTTCAACTGAATCCCCATATAAGTAATCATTGCCAAAAGAGAGTGCCCAATGATGTAATCAAGTCACTAAACCTTAAGGTTGAGTTTGAAAATCCCAGTTATTGAGACCAAGTCATTAATCAAATCACAAATCCCTGACTTTGTAAGTACTAAAACTAGCAATAACACTCCCAGTGTTATTAGTTGAGCAATAATGCTTGCAGTGGTTTGTGGTATATTGCCAATATACGACAGCTAATCGCTGCATCCAGTCCCTCCGCAATGTGTCATGCCCATGAAGAGCTCTTAGCAGTTGTATATTGGTCATTTACCGCACAACTATGTACCTCATTGCTTAAGTTTATCACAATGTGCAGCGATTTGGAGCGGGTTGCACTATGAACGTTTGACCTAACACAGTGTTTCTCAACCCTACTCCTGGATGCCCCCCTGTCCTGCATGTTTTGGATCTCTCCCTGCCCTAACATACCTGATGTAGCTCATGAAGGACTTGATATTGAGCTGATAATTTGAATCAGATGTGGCAGAGTAGGGAGAGATCTAAAACATGCAGGACAGGGGGGGCGTCCAGGAGCAGGGTTGAGAAACACTGACCTAACACCTGTATTAGTTATACAGTAGTTTACATGTAGATGGGAATTCAATATGATTGTCTTTATAGACCATGTGAAATTTCATGGCTCATTTTGAATCATACCTTTTTAATGTCAAACCCGCTATAGGGCAGGCGTACCATGCTGTGTTTTACCTTAAAGATGCATTCAGTGAATTTTGAGAATAACAAACTATTTTTCGAAACCTTCCATTTATATGTGCGTAACATAAGAAGATTCCCTATCATACCTCAGTTAGCTTTGAAATGTTTGGATGTTGCATGTTTGTGCGCGAGTGATTTGCTGATGTGGTGGGCACATTTCGGAGATCCATTTTCATTCAACAGCTCCACATTTGCAACCAGTGGCCAAATATCATGGAATGCATCTTTAATGCTTTTACAATATGTTGCAAGTTATTAAGCACCCAGTGCTGTACTCATCTAACCTATCTATTTTTCAGACACAGGGGAGAATGTTCAACCACTGGAGGGCATCAAAGTCTTAGACCTCACAAGGTAAAATCATTCTTTCCTCATACAACGATGAATTATCATGATTTGCTATTACCTCGTATTCCATCAGCCTTGAGGTTAAGGGAAGAGGGCCAAAAACAGGTTGTCATTTTGAAAGTTGCCTGAGTGAATGATGACTGTTTTTCTGTGTATATTGGGTAAATATCTGTTTTCTTATTTGCAGGGTCCTGGCTGGCCCTTTTGCCACAATGATACTGGGAGACCTGGGGGCTGAGATCATCAAAGTTGAGAGACCAGGCAAGTGATGAGATAAATTCTGTTTTGCGTTCTGTGAGCTTTTGGGGGAGAAAAAGCTTGCCTTTTAAGTAAAATGTGCAATTCAAACAAGTTGCATACCTTCAATTTGGTTCAGTCCTCTGGCTTTTTGTTTGGCTCACATTTAGCCAATGCAATTATCAAATTTTCCAAACCATCAGTCAGGATTTGCTGTTAGCTGGTCATGTTATTTCCGGAAGCACTGGTTGAGATATTTAAGACCAAATCCAGTTTTAACAGTCTTGCAGTCCTTAATAGTCAGGATTTTGAGGCAAATCTTTTCCAAATTGTATTTAATTAAAAAACAAGCATAGCCTCCACTCCTATTTAAGGCTGTTTTTTTTGGTCTTGCCAATGCAGTCTTCATACCAGTGCAATCTTATGACTGTTGATGATGGGTTTGACTCGTGATACTCTGAAATACACTTTGATCACCAAAGTGTTATTAAAAGATCAAGTTTGGGAGTGGCAAAAAGGTGAGCTGTCCTTTGCTTTAGTTGCATTGTATGCAGGCCTAAATTCATGGCTATAATGTCAAAATACAGCTCCGAAAAAATTAAGAGACCACTGCACCTTTTTCTTTCCTTTCCAAAAAAGTTGAAAATGAAGGTTTTGAGTGAGGAACAGAAGGGTTAATATTAAGAGACCACGGCAAATTGAACGCTTCTGTTCCTCACTCAAAACGATCCTTTTCAACTTTTTTGGAAAGGAAAGAAAAAGGTGCAGTGGTCTCTTAATTTTTTCCGGAGCTGTATTTTGACATTATAGCCATGTTGTATTGTTTCTAGGCTAGAGTTGATAACAAGGCAATACATATGTAATACATATGTAAACACATATATATATATATATATATATATATATATATGTGTGTTTTTAGCCATGCAGCATGTTCTGCCTGTAGGAGGTCAAGCTTTGACGTCTACACTTTTTCCTTCATCAAGACGCAGCCTTTTTGCACGCGGCCTTTTTGCAATCGTAGATTAGCGTAATTGCCAGCTGTAAGATATACACTTGCGCAATGTTTGTTAAGATACCCATGACTTGAGTATCTGCAGAAGTGGATATTGTCGGTGGCCACATGGTGTCGCTGCTTTGTAAGACTGTGAACCTACTTCATGGAGGTTTGTTAGCAGTCGAAAGGCGCTGTTCTAACTCATGCACAACACATCCTTCCTAGTGATAATCACCGATCAAGCATAATTTTATCATCTGGGCACGGTTTTGACTGCATTGTCTCCCCCGATGCTGTCAGACCAGCGAATAGGCTACCTTAAAGAAGGAAGTTTGTATTTTAAGGGTTTTTAACTTTAGTGAGAACTTTCTTAACCATTGGTTCCATGGCACCGAGCAACTTCAATCAAGCTATTTTGTTTAAATAATTTTAAAATAGTATTTATATTGAGTGTTTTAAATGTCTGATCATGATCATTTTTTCACAGGTGCTGGGGATGACACCAGATCATGGGGACCTCCATTTGTTGGTAACGAGAGTGCCTATTTTCTCAGCGTCAACAGAAACAAAAAGGTACTTATTCTTTGTCTGATTGTTTATAAGGAGTGAGTTCTGTCCATATCTTTACCCTGGTTGTGAACCGGTCACGACGCGGTAACACGTTACCAACAAATTGTGGTCAACTGTTAACTGAAAAACATTTCTGGTATCACCTCCTACAGTGGACAAGAAACTTGGAATGTAAGATCGGCAATCACAAAATTGTCTTCCCCCTACTGATATCCTTTGTTTGGATTACTTTCAAATGTAGACCCATTCACCGTTGGCGCTCTTCCCAAGACCATGGTTAACAGCTCTTGGTTTGATTTTTGAAACTTTCAAGAACTTAAAACCTTCTGCTCTTCTCATTTGATTACGGGAACATCCCATAATCAGATGTCAACCTCATTGCATCCCAACAACATTTTCATCAATCATGGTCGTCTGTGTTTGTTTTGTTGGGAGACTTTTTGAGAATATTCAACCCGCTTTTAAACTGTGTTTCGGAACTGCTACAAAGCCCATCGCTGCTCCAGTCAACAAGCCAGACCAAGCCTGTATTTTGCTGATCCTTCTGCTACAGGCAAAAATAAAAACCCCAGTGGTAAGATCGTTCCGCATTGGACTGAGCAATCCAAATCTATGCTACATATGTAGTTGGACTGGACTGCCCTTTTGGGAGAACATAATTTATAAACCCACATTTTTTAAATAAATATAGCATTAAAGATGTTGTTCCTATATTGACTGTTAACACAGACTGACATTAGAAAATCTGGTCCGTGTGTTATCTGCACAAAGCTTAAAGCAAAAACCATAGCACATAACAGGATACAGAGGAAGGCAACAGGAGAAATTGCTTAATATAAACAGACCAGCTATGACCTTTGCAGTGCAATCGAGGGCAAAACATCTGTATAAAAACAACATATAGTTGCTGATGTTGACAATGGGCTTACGGTCTTGCTGGACAAGGCGACTGGATCTTTTAAAAATCTTAATCATTGGGAGGCTGCTGGTCTAGACACTTCCTCAACATATCTAAAATGACTTAGGTACCTGTACAGCGCATGCCCAGATTACCGAGCTAAATGGCTATCGCACTGAAGCACTCACCGCTGCCGTCATGAAATCCATTGAGAGTTTATGGGACCACATTAACTCCAACTTACTCTGCATCCAAGACCTGTCAGACCTCCTTAACTGAACTGGCCTCCTGAGGGATCTGACTGTGGACTTGAGGTGATTGAAGAGTGCCCTCTCACTCATTGACAGGGTCGCTGTATAGCGGGCCTGAAGCTTCAAGGGCCTCGGCATGCGCGTCGCTAAGACCTGTAATGGTGCCAACGCACGAACGACATAACGCCTAAGACGCAACAGCTCCTCTTCATCCACAGGCGGCTGAAGTATTTACTTGTGTCAGACGTCTGTGGTTGGGCCGTTGAGGGCAGGGTTTGCCTGTGGAACGCCAAGCGCATCACCCCCGGTCATGTACGTAGCTCTGCCGAGAGTGGTGAGGTGTGTCCTGCGCACCGTCAGTGGCACGCCGTCTGCCCCTCCAGGACATTAACTCCACCCGTTAGACTGTTAAACTAACTATCGGCCCTGCACTCTGTATTGAACCTTTTGTTATGTGTGTGTTTTTATTTTGCTTGTTTTGTGTCTCTGTCACCACTTTTACCATTATTTTATCCACAGCATAGTTTAGGAGCACAAGCATTAGCTGCAACATCTGCTGTAATGCAACCGATGAACTCTAGTTGATTTGCAAGTGTGAGCTAGGGTGATGCCACTGCATGAAAATTGCTAGTGCACGCAGCTCACTAGCTCACATGAGTTAGAGATAGAAGTAGCAGTGTTTATTCTCACACGGTAGGAAGCTGCCACTGCCCCACTCAACCATTTGTGTTCAAAATTTGTCCGAGACCTCTCGGTGACAAATACACAAATGTATAGACAATAAGTTGTGTAACCCCGTCATCTACAGTGGAAATGCTAATGTGTTTAACAACGAATGGGTTTTGTCTGTTTTTCTAGAGTATCGCGGTAAATCTCAAAGACCCAAAAGGAGCCAAAATAATCTTAGAGGTAAGATGATCGGGAACATGTCATTTTCTCAGAAGGGGAACAGTACCTCCTATTTTAATTCCACAGACATTGAATGTGCTGAAATGGGCAAATTTTGGATTCACACTTGCATTACCATTTTTTTTGTCTCTCCTAATTATAATATGTGTGCACTGACATTTCGAACAAAGATTTGCAAGACAATGTGGAAACAGACAATGTGCTGCATTCCCCAGCTTGCAGGGATGTGTGATGTCCTTGTGGAAAACTATCTACCTGGGAAGCTTGAACAGATGGGCCTTGGCTACAAAGAGGTACACAAAGCGGCCCCTGGACTGGTCTATTGTTCTATAACAGGTACTTAGCGCCGGCTGTGTCCTCATTGGTCTGCACAGCATTTTCAAATATTTCGAACATTAGATTGGACACATACGTCTCTGCAACAGTAGTTCAGTTCATGCGGTCCGCTGGACTACTTTGCCTCAGACCTCTTTTTCTGTTTGCCTGCCTCCCTCTGTTTAATTGGAATTCCGTATCCACCCCATCCCTGGCCGTTAACTAGTCCAAGTGTGTGTAGGTTTGTGTGCGCGTTAAGGGGAGGCACTGTAGTTTATGGCTTGCAAATCTTTCATTATGGAAGAGTAATGACTAAGTTAGTCTCTCCTTCACTATGCTGACATCCACAGATTACTCGTTTCAGTTTTGCATGTCGCCAGTCTTTACCATCCATGTTTTCTTTTCCTTGTGAGAAGGCCCATTTCAGTTTACAGTCTGCGTTATTCACTCGTAAAGGAAGGCTTTCTTTGAAAATTGCTCTGTTGCCACACTAATCTGTAAGGCATGGCGTTTGTCCCAGTGCTAGCTCTCCGAGATTAGTTGCACACGTCGTCAAACTGTAAACCCTGGAACCTTGTCACGCTCTATCTGAAAGTGACTTCACGTCTCCCGTGACATCATGTCTCCTTGGCATACCTGTCTGTGATATTGCAATGTTACTTCAGGCCTTAAAAACGGTCACCACTATTCTCAGTGTAAACCAACTTTTCTTGGATAATTCACATCTAAAATATGTGTGCATTTTATAGTTTCTTGATAGAATTAAATTGTTCTTGCATATTACAGGGTTGCTCCTTGATTCAAGTGCCTACATATCCCCATACAAAACACAAGACTACAGTTTTCATAAATTGTGGCTAGAAGAAGACTAGTGAACATCATACATGATAAATGTACACTAAAATTCCCTGCTTCTTCTACAAAAGTGAAGATAGTGTTGCTAATCAATCAATTAGGGTTTGCTGTATGTATGTTCATTCTCAATATAAACTCCCTTTGTATGAAATAAATAGAAAATACAGGTTTGATACATTTAATGAACATCAGCTTAATGGAAACATAAAATGTTTCACTGGGGTGCATCTTTTCAAGTTTTCAGAGACAACTCTCAAAATAAAGGGTTAAACTTGAGTTTAGTCTTCCTGTCTTAGTGCCTAGATGTGTATGGGTCTGGTCAGGTTTGCTGTTTCAGTCCCTGTGGAAAAGCAATGAATTGCAGACAGTTGTAACTTCCCAAGCTCTTTTTTTTGGAAGATTACATTTGCCAAAATCCAAAGCCCCCTTTCTTGTAAAATGTTGAAGGCATTACCCATGAGGCCTTAGTAAATTGTGGATGGTAAATACTACAGTGAAACTGAAAAGATTTACAATGCTCATGTTGAGCATTGAATTTAGAATGCTTCCTTTTTTTTCGATTAGCCTAATGTGGCCTTTGCCCCAAATCATTTCAGTATTTTTTATTTGGTGTCATGATCTTTATAGAATAGTATTGTAAACCTTATTTGGGTCGGTTAACTAATTCTGTACCTAACTTGGTCAACATTCTGTCCATAAAGAGTGTGTGTTCAAAACATGTTTCTTTCCATCTCAAGGTTAAGTAAAAGACATTAACTTTTTTAAATGCCAAATGAGGGACTGAGTTGTCCCCTTGTGACACAGGGAAGAGATTATTTTTACATGAAACAAGGCAGTTTAATGCAACCTTCATGAGAAATATTTAAATCTGAGTTTCATATATTGAAAAAGAAATTGATTCACCATACAAAAATACTTAAATTAATCCCTTATAACAAAATAAATATTTTGTAAAAAGCCAGACAACTAGGCCTTTACAGTGATGGAACACATTTTGAGGTAAAATCTTCCTACATTTACTGTATATTCAAATCTTCATTAACATCAGTATTTTTATTTTTTTTTTCCCCATGGTCTATATTGGTGCACAAAAAAAAATAAGAGTCACACATGGTACATTTGCATTGAAATCCCTTGTAGCCATATAAGATATAGTATATTTATATGAATATATAGTATATATATATTAATTTTATTTGTTATTTTAGCACAACATTTTCTCCTTCCTATGTTCAACTCCGATTATGGCCTTGCATCCTTGTGGTTGGTTGAGGATCCAGACGTCATCTAACAATTTCGTCTAACTGGTTGTGATTCTTATCACAAATGCTCGTTCAACCAGGAAGCCTTTAGTTGATATACGCGCTGAGGTAAATGCATTACCTAACCAAACATCTGAAATTGAGTTAGCAGGTGCCCAACAATAACACAAGGAGTCGCTGGAGTGTAACCTGACAAGGCAGTCCTGCCTGACAATCCCCCCCACTACTTCTCCTTATGCAGTTGCAATGTAAAGCAGCGACTTTGGGGCTTATCTCCGCTGACCACCTAGCCCTTTTTTTCAGCATCAATCCATTTAAGCTCCAGGATAAGACACACCTTTGGGAAAATGTTACCTTTTAGCCACCCCAGCCACTGTTTACCATTTCCCTTCTTAAGTTTGTGCTGCAATCAAGTGAAAAGGGAACCAGGTGACAGTTTGAAAGAAACTGTAGTTCACTTAATGAGCTTCGCTGATTTGTGCAGTGGGCCTCTCGCAAGGAAGTCCTCATGAGATTTATTTTTGCTTATTGGTTGATTTCCTTAAGCTTTCCTTTTAAATTCAGTGACCTTGTGGCAATTTAGAGTAGCCATATTTGATGACTTGTAACTGAGCAGTAATGAATATGATTTTCTTTGTCATCCCAGTGGGAGTTTTTGTTGGCAGTCACACGCAAAAATGACTTAAGTCAAGAGATGCAAATAGCCCACTTTTCTAAGGCTCAGTCATTCAAAGTTGACAGTCCCTGCAGCTTAATAAACACTCAGTTCTATTTTAATAACTAATTTTAGTATATTTGTGAGATACTTCTGCAGTTGACAGGATGCCTTTCTACACTGTTTATTTGTTGTGCGCACTGTTGTCACTTTAACGCACTTATTGCAGTGTTTGGCAGTTGAAATCTCCACTCTAATGCCCTCACAACTCCGTTCAACAGTTTAATGCATATTGCACTCTGAAGTGCCCAGTTTTGTTTTTAAAGTAAGTGGAGTGAGACGATTTATTTGTTGGGTTTTTGCATTCTTCGGCCATGAACCCTACTTTCTGCCTGTAACAATTTCACACTGCTTTACAGATAAACCCATCTGGTATTGGTTTTTTAGAATTAGAAGTAAACCAATATAAGGCACACCACCAGACTTATTCTCAAAGAACTAACAAACCATTAATGTGTAAAGTCAGCCAGTGAATTCGCTGAATGGAAGTTTTGGGAAGGAACGGGACACATACTTCAAGCCCCAAAGGACGCTTTTGGAATATTTGAGGTACAGAAATCTAGGGTCCTTGCTCCACAGAAGCAATGAACATTTTCTAATTTCATCACTGGGGCTTAATTTCTCTGCAGTAAATTAAACCAGATTTTAAGAGTTGTCTGAGAACACAATTTAACGTCAACATGTGTCTTTCATTAGCTGGTCCCTTGGCACTGAACATTTTGAGGTTTCCAGGAAGATTCCATTATTTTCTTGTTAAAGTTTCCCAAGCGTACTTGGAAGTTTGTTTCATAATCTCTTTGTGATCATAATTAGATCAGTAAAGTCATTATGTCGGTTTAAGGTCCTCAAATAAGTGGCAAATGTAAACTGGCAGTGTTAATAAGTGATATGTATTTATAAAAATTAGTGATTGTAGATGTGAAAGTAACCCTTACTGTTGAAAAAGTACTGACTAAAAATAATAGCTAGTAAGTGGTCAATTCATTTCTCATTTAGCCTGCTGATTCTAAAAAATGCCAAAATGTTAGATTATTATACTTCATATATCCTTGCCAGTAGCTTTAATTGCATTGTCACAAAAAAAATATACAATGCCTAATAGACTTCTGTGTATTTCTCTTTGTCAGAAATGGATTATGCAGATAGAAATCGGCACGGTGTGTTGTTACAAACTCTGCTGACTGTACATGACTTGAACACTTTGTGGCCACACATCTGCGTAGTTTGTTTTCAAGAAGCCAATTCAGAGAGTTATATCTGGTTTGATATTCATGGTTTGATATTCGTCCTGGAGTGCTTGTTATGATTGGGTGTCAGCAGCTATAACTTAGTAACAGATAAACACTCCCTGCTTTCTGCTGTATTTTTTGTCCTTACATTTTTTCTCTTCTTTTGTGCTTTATAAAATATGAGTATTTGTATTTTCTGTTACTGGGTGAATTGTGCTCTTTTTGGTTTATGTAAAAACATGTATGCATGAGGTGGGACTTTGTAAGTGATGTAATTTTTTCATAGTATTACATTTGCCTTGAATTGGCCAAACTGAGCTAAATGTGTGTGTACTTTATGTGAAGAGTTGTTTTTTGTTGACTTTTCATAGTAACATGGTATGTGTGTGTGTTTCATGTTGCTTAAGTTTTTATTGCAATGGTATAGACAAAGATTTTTTTTTTGGAAAATAGGATTCCCTAACAAGGATGCAGGTTCCTAAAGAATATGTGTGTTTGTGTGTTTCTAAGGCTATGGACAGACTGGCCCGATGTCCGAGCTACCAGGGTATGACTCGATTGCCTCTGCTGTCTCTGGCATGATGCACATCACTGGACCTGAGGTGAATATGTTTTCTCTTCTCGGGCCAAATGTCTGCACAGGTTAACGCGGATACAAGACATATGAGATTACAGCTTGATGTTAGAATCACGATTAAGGACCTTCTAGATCGGACTTTTCAAACAACCACATCAGGGTGGGAGCATGTGACATTTGCTTTGTCATTCACCTGATATTGTGGTGAATGACTGGCCAATCAGTATAATTCAGTAAATGACGTCCTCTGGCCAATCAGTATAATTCAGTAAATGACGGATCTCTTTGTAAAGATGCATCATTCACTCATGTTTTATAAAAAAACAGGCAAATAGTGTCTGAGATATTTCATGTGACATAAATGGGGATGGAGATGATCCACAGTTCTCACTGTGATTTCATTGTGGGCACGATTCTACGAATACCACAAATAAACCTTCTAACCATGTGCATTTTCTGTTATTAATTTAATCTATGTTAGTCCTAGAGTTTTGTGTTTGATTCTCTCGGGTCCACTCGTAACAGGTATAGTCTTTCGAAGTATAATCTTTTGACTGCTGAATGATTCTACTGATTGCACGGCTTGAGTTCCAGGTTAATTACCAAGATTAGGTTGTCAGGGACTGGTAAGGATTCGTTTTTATTTAGTTTTCTCTGTTGCTTAGGATGGGGACCCAGTCAGGCCGGGTGTAGCAATGACGGACCTGGCCACGGGACTCTACACCCATGGAGCCATCATGGCCGCTCTGCTGCAAAGACACAGGACCGGGAGGGGAGTTCATATTGACTGCAACCTGCTTTCTAGCCAGGTGAATTGCGTTTACCCCAAGATTAAATTATGATGTATTTATTTTTCTTCTGGAAATGTGAATACCCCAAAATATGTTTAACAATCCAGTCAGAGGTTTTCTTTGCAGGATTTTATTTTACCGGATGTCCTCACGTGACTGCTTTTTCCTGTGAAAATACGTTGGGATTAGAAAATTGACTCACATCAGGATATCTTGCAAGGATTTTGCATCCATTTTTGAAACTCATATTCTACAATATACGACAGCATTTGGAGGAACAAACATTGTTTTGCTTTTTGTGAGTGTTTGCCCTTTTTAGCTCCATCCTCTGAAAATGCAATTATAAAAATCAGATGGTGCTAAAAGTGTTTATTAGGATGTCTTTTGAATAGACCAGTGCTACAGACGGAGTGGATAGACAGCCTACTTCAGGAGGAGATGAACATTTATTTGGGGGTGCTGAAACCTGGTAAGCTAACTCAAACTAATGACAGCTTTGCAACATTTTAACAATTCCTATCTATCTAGCTAGATAGATATTCCAGCAAAGTTATATGACTTTCAATCTAGTCAGCATAGTTAGCCTGTTTGTAGTACCACATGATTCATGAGTTGTCTCTCTGTGCAGGGTAAAATATTAAATTATTGTAATTGTGTGTAGTCATTTAGCAGACACTTTGCAGTTACTTGAAAAATAATTGTTACCCATTTTGCTCAAGGGTACAACAGATTTTTTGATATGTTGGGAATTTGAGCAATTTTTCTTGAACTCACAATAAACTCTGACCACTAGACCATCTGCCACCCATCAAATGGCTAATATAGTATGAATGTTGATGTTTGAAAAGGTGATCTCTGTAGTTATGTACAGGGGATTTCATCCAGAAATCTCCAATAAGATTTCATATAAACTATACAACAAAACAGTTTATATCTAAAGGAAACATTACAATGGAAACTGTTACTGTTTAGGAAGATATCTACTTTCCCTTGATTGAATAAATATATTTGTATCTTCTTTCATTCCAGAAGAAAATGTGTCTCAGCATTGAATGCAAAAGAACGACATTTAAACCCCAGACCTCCGAAGAGCTGACTGGAGATATCTACTGTAATCAAGGAGGGCAAGAAGAAGCATGAACTACTGCTGTGTTGCACAACATAAATGCCATTCACAGGGTGGAATTGGATGAATGTGATCTCACTGCTACAACAGAACATTTTTAGATGTTCAGAAATACTAGAATGTTGAGTTGCTGGTGGTGAGGTTTGCTGATCTTTTGTTTTTGTAACTCTATACTTTGAAAATCACACTGTTTATGTGTGTATTTATACAATGGTTATACATTACAATTCCTTATGGCTCGTTATGAAGTGGACATCTAGGCATCTAAAAGTATGAACATTTCTGTTTTTAGCTTAGATTCAAGTGGCACTGTATTCATGTTTATTTAATATTCAAAATACAGGTTGACATTTGTGCTTTAGTTCAGCCAACATCTGTGGTTTGGTCCTGATAAAATGGTCCAAATGTAATTAATTCATTCATTCTTCAATCTGTATATTGACTTTTTTACCAGGATATCGTCAGTAGAAAGCTCCGGTCCAAACATGTATGGTTCAAATCAACATGTGAGATCACAAAATGTATTCTTGATGACAATTTAATTTGTTGTAATATGTGTTATATGTGGAAAATTATTGCGCAGCCCTAGAAATATCTCAAACACGTTCCTCACCATCTATGTCATCCCAGGGTCAATTGTCCATTTAAAATAAAGGGTCAATTGCCCATCATTTTGGGGACCCGTTTTAGCTAGTAAGTGCTACTTTCCAAACTACTGGCTGAAAAATTTCCAATCATTTCTAACATTGCTTTAATTTACCCAAAGCAATGCAGGTCAAAAATGTATGTCATAGTCATCAAATCTCTGACACAAGTTGGAACACAATTGCCCAGAGAGACTAGAATTTAGCTTGCTAATGTTTGAAAGCTAGTAAATAATTGCATATCATACTAGCAAACAACTTGATTTATGTATGAACTATACTTGGCTAGTTCATATGCAATTTTAAAACCTGGACACATGGCTATTTGATCTTCATCTCAAAACTCTTTGAAATAGAAAGGTAACCTAAATGATCAAATACCATAAAGAAATTTCACATGGCAAACGCTAATGCCACGTAAATCGCTAAAATTACCTTTTGTGGAAAAATTTATCACATCTCTACCATAATCATCTCATAGCACGGAAATGGGTAAGAACTATTAGAAAAACACTAGAGGAAATTGGACGGTTAACACCAAACATAGTTTCCAAATAGAATGAATTGGTCATAACTTGTTTTGGGTAACACGTCATGCCAAGATCAAAATGGCATGCTTTATAATCTATAATTGGAGAAAATTCCAGAACCCTGGGAATTGACGTAGGAAAGTTTGCCCAACCAAATTGATCCCTAGAGCTGACCAAAAGTTAATAAGAGAAGTCTCTAAGAAACCCTGTGTAAGATGTAGGGATCTACAGTCTTCTCTTGCAACAATGTTGAAGCATGTGTCTACTTTCAGAAAGAGACTTGGTTTACTTGGGAGGTCCGAGAGGAAGAAGCCCTAACCCTTTCAAAACATAAAGTAAATGCACTGCAAAGTTTGCCATACAACACTTGGGTGAAGAACAATACTTCTGGAACAATACTGTGTGCTCTGGACAAACATGCAGCACACTTTTTTCTGTCTGCTTAAGCGCCTGACACCAGAAATTACTTGACGTACACAAAACCTGATTCAGTGGCTATAAATACAGATGCTGTTTCTTGTTGAGAGCAAAGACCAGACAGTTCCGGCGCCACAAATGTAATTCCATTAAAATCAATGGAGTGCAAAGTATGGCCAAGTTTACATGTCGGTTGGTTACTTGTCATGTTCTCTGAGATGGGGCAAGTTCAAAGCTGGATCACGGTTAGGCTCTTTGGCTGCATATTCATTGGTGGGATTAGTCTGTTGCTTTTGGAGTATGGTTTATGGTGTACTCTCTTTTCTCTCACATATTAACATGGAAATCATGTGTCAACAAGCTCAACTTGGGAAAATTTGTAAGGCATACAGAGCAATGTTTCTAAGACACTGGTCTTGTTCAAATAAAATTGGGTGCTTCATTGACATAATTATGCAGCTGGCTTGCCGTTGTCTTCGGAGATAGGTGGATATTGGTTTTGTAGTCTCTACCCTATGTTGTTGATCTTTCGAATAACGCATTCAATGCCTCTCATAGCATTTATGTGGTGGCAAATAGAGGTGTTTCTTCAATGATTGTCACAGATGGTAAACATTCAGTGTATAAGAATCAAATGCCTTTTTATACATTTTGTCATGTTAAGATACAGAAGACAGGAATATAAAATGACTGAAATGAATGGCTACTCTGGCCGCATTTAAACACTCTACCCAATTCGGATCTTTTGCTAAATTGGTACAAATATCCAATTTGATTGGTCAACCTCATAACAAGAATTGCCTCTCAAGAAAACTGTGATATAACATGTTTTGGAGGGTATAGCCTACTTTGTTTTCGAGGCAATTCAGTATTTTTTTGCAGCTGATGGTAATGCTAAATAATGGTGTTATTGCCTGTAGTTTTCTCTGTTGATTTGCTTATGCGATTTTCATCAGATTTTAATGTAGGAAGAATTAGAGCTGTGTCTCGTTTGGACCACAGGTGCCAGGGCTCAGCCCTGACGGGCTCCCTGCCCAATTTTAATTCCTGGTTTAAACATTTTGACGGCCGTGGTTCCTGCACTCAGCAGGCATCACTGAATTTACGGACCTCCATTCTTCGAATGCGAGGGGCCTCAGTTGCGCTTCTAGGAAAAGAGGACATTTGAGATTTACTATGGCTCCGCAAATGAATGTATTCTAAAATCTGCTAAAACAGTAGACAAGCAGACCCCTTTATCTTTGTAAAAAAATTACCTTTTTCTAAAAAAAAACAAAAAACTAAACTAAAACAGCTGAAACATTCCAGTGAAACCTTTTCTATTGTCTTGTCATGGCAGACTGAGGGAAATGTAAGTTCAGCAAATATTTACAAGTGTGTTTTCTGCAGATTGTGGGTTGATTTAACTAAAATACAAAAAACCTAAGGGATACTTTATCTATTTCCCTTTATCACAGCATATCTGATGCTCTTGTTCTGTGTCAGACATCACTTTGCCCAAAACTGTTATTACATCTCTGAATCAACAATGGATTTACCACATACGATGCCTTCGGAAAGTATACAGAACCCTTCACTTTCTCCACATTTGTTTGTGATACAGACTGAATTTAAAATTGATTACATTTCATTTTTTGCCATCGATCTGAGGACCTCAGACTGGGCAATGATTCATCTTTCACCATGACAGCGACCCAAAGACAGCCAAGACAGTGCTTAAGTGGCTTAGGGACAAGTTTGTGAGTCCTTGAGTGGACCAGCCAAACCTGGACTTGAACCCCACTGAACATCTGTGGAAAGACCTGAAGATTGTAGTTCACTGACAGTCCCCATACAGTCAGATAGAGCTTGAATGGATTGGCAAGAAAGAATTGGAGTAACTGTCCAAATCCAGGTGTGCAAAGATGGTGGAGGAATACCAAAGAAGACTCGAAGCTGTGATTCCCGCAAAGGCGCTGTTAGAAAGTACTGAACAAAGGGTCTGAAAACATGTAAAGGAGTTCAGTTTTTTATTTTCAATAAATTAGCGCACATTTCTAAAAACATGTTTTTGCATTTTCATAATGGGGTATTGTGTTTAAATTGCAAAAATACATCAAATTGGAGAAAGGGTTTTGTATACTTTCCCAAGACACTATACAAATAAAATATACTGCTTTATGTGTCATTGAAATTTTAATATATTTCTATTTTCTGTTAACTGTTTTTACCTTTTCAAATTTTTTTTATCCTGAATACCTGTATTAGTTTTTTAAAACATCTTTCTGTGAGAGTTCACTTGTTTTACCATTTCTCACTTCATATTGTACCAGACCATGTCGCAGAACTAACCAATCAGACTGTGTCCCTTATGTGATACGGATTTGTGCAAAGGATGTGGTTTTGGGAGGTTTCTTCAATAATACAATTGTTTGTATTCCTTTGTTGTGGTTCTTTTGCAGTAATTGCATCCAGGAATCGGACAAAGCAATGCCTATGTAGGTTTCTTATACAGTATTTTATCTTACTGTAATTCATACAATAGAACATTTTTAATACTTTTCCCTGTCCCTTGATATCTTGGGGCGGTGTTGTGTAGATTGTGGTCAATGAATAATGTGGTTTCTGAGGTTTTCGGGTCATGGTTACTATGGTCTACTCCTGAGCTGCCAGAGGTAAATATGTTCATGGGGAGTACCCCTCCCCTCAATATCCCAGTGTGCATTCCTTGCTGATGTCTTGGGGCCACAGTAATCTAAACCCAGAGCAATTTGATGGTGGCTGGTGGTGGGATACAAAGAAGAGCATTAAGGCTTGGTATGACCAATCCAATCTAGTATTTCTTCCCAATCCTTTGGCCAAAGGGGCAGCCAAAAACATCATTTTCTGACTTTCTGTTTTTGTTGTTGAATAAATTACATTTAAGTTACTTTGGTGTCTGTGGCGATTGGTTGCCTGATGTAGAAAAGCCAATGCAATAATTTGCTGATAGCAAGTTAGAGGGTAAACTGTACCTGTATTATTTCCACCTGCAACCAAATATCAGTTAAATACCAATGTTTGCTAGATTATTCCTAAGTATTGCCCACCCAAAAACACAACTATAAATGATTATCCTCCTGTTAAAATGTATTCACTGTACCTGTATATATTTCCTTGACTGTCGTGTTTGACTAATGAAAAATGACCTCTGCAATTGTCAGAAAATGTTGCATATTAATGAACAGGCAAGATTTAGCACCTGACATCTTACTAACATAATTTGGTAGTTATAAAAAGGTTGTCTGGTTAAAAAGATGGTATATAACCAGATTAAAGCTAAGAAGATGCATTTAACCAGGTGAAATGCATGATTAGAACCAAAACAATTATATCATCTTTACACCACATCATTTTAAACAGTTTTCCATTGTTTGCTGGTATCAATATCATGTGTTTGTTTAAAATTAACAGAATTGTTTAAAATGAACATTATTTTTGAAGCAGCATCTGTTAGTACTCTGAGGTAAATATAAGGATAAGCCTATGAAAATGAGGGCCGCTGAACTAGTGTTGAACTAGTATGTGGAGGCAATGTGAGCAGAGGGGGACAATTGCTTCAGAAAGGGCTCTCTTGTGATCTCCTTGACAAGCCTAAGTGGCGTGGATAGTGACTGCTGTCCTGTTTCTGTTCCAGGAAGGGAGAGTGAACTCTTTGCGGTTAATGAAGGAAAGGGACAATCACAGAACTCAACTAAAACCGCACCACGGTCCCCTCGGATAGTGGAATTGGCCCCAAATTGGAAACAGTCAAAGACTGACACTAACCTTTTGGGATGGAGTGCAGGCACAAATAGGGACACAGCCCCTGTTTTTTTAAAGGATATTTTTCTAGTTTTCTCATTGGCTGACAGTTTAGCTACTTGTCTTCAGTAATCCCTTCAGCCCATTTTATTTAGTACTGTCATCATGGCCCATATGCGTTTCTGTCAGGGAAATTCATACCCTACCAATCTAAATTACTATTGGCCCTGGCAGGAAAGGAGCTTAAATAAATTTCATCTAGAATGTATGGCTAAGATGTGGAACATTTACAGAGCTGAAGTCATGGCTGGCTGGAAAGCATGCAGTAATCTATCCTTTGTCTTATTACAAAACAGCAACAGTGTGAACCAAATGTTAGATATTGAATTTCCACTTCGAATTTTGTTGTGCAAGGTAGTCTTGTAAAATATTTTTTTATATTTAAACCAAACAAACCACAAGCTCTCATTTCCAATGAGAGGCTAGTCCGGATGAGTGGGCAGAATTTGGGAAAGGAGTTGAGCAGGGCCAAGCATGAGCTAACAAAATCTAATTGGGCGATATTGGCACACTAGCATTTTAGGAAATCCGTCTGCAATATCTAAAGTCAAAAATTCTTAAAACATGTAGTTCCCTCTTCATAACGCGCAACGGATGAATCTCAATCTATATGACTGGACACTGGGCTTCATCACCCAATGAGTAATTAAGATTTATATATTCAGGGGGCTATCTGGCTCTGTCTGTCTCTGGTCTTGCGTTACATTACTCTGACTTGTGGCACTCAGTCATGACGCGAATGTCAACATTTTCCTCGACCCACTGCAGTTTGCCTACAGAACCAATAGTTCTGTGGATGGCATTACTTACATGGGCCTTCAGTGCATCCTCCAACACCTTGACAACCCAAAGACGTATGCAAGGATACCGCTTGTGCGCTGATTAAGCTCTGTTCAATGGCATCATCCAGAGCTGAAGGTGTCCCTATCTAACAGGACGTAAACCCATGAAGATGGTTTAGCGCAGTGGTTCTCAAACCTCTCCTGGGGCCTCCCCGGCCATTCAATGTATTAGATGTAGCCCTGATCTGGCTCACCTGAATCAAGCAGCCAAGGGCTTGATAATTAGTTAACTAGGTAATTCAGGTGTGCTAGCTCCGGGAAACATCTAATACATGGAACGGCTAGGGAGGCCCCAGGAGCGATTTGAGAAACACTGGGTTAGCACATTTATCCCTCTGCAATTGAGCAAGAACACGTGCTCTCCCCTCTAGTGAACTCACTGTATACCTTTGACTGTACTTCCAACAAGACATCTGTCCACCTGTTCGAGTTTGCCGAAAAGACACCGTTCTGGTTGGTCACATCGCTGATGACAATGACTGTGTACCACGGAGATATCGACCAGCTGGTGATCTTATGCTGTCTAAAGAACCTGGAACTTGATGATGAATTTTTTCCAGTGGTTGTAAAAGGGGCGCTATCAAGCCGTACTATGTTGTATGCAACCCTTGTCTTCAAAACCACTTGCTTTCAAACTTAAAATTTGATAGTGATTTTACTATAGATTATGCACATAACATATTACACATCCAGCCTGAGGTTCAGACGCTTTTTTTGTTTTTCGCCAAAGTCCCAGAATGCATCTTTAAAACACAGACAAAGCTGTAAAGGTGATGGTTTACTGCCGAAAGGGTCATTGGTAGGGCAGGCGGGCAGTGCAGGTAACTGAATAGTTTATTTCCCGTTCTCTGGCCCACAGCAACTGGCCATCTGTCCCATCGTGACTAATAGCACTATGCTCACCACATCCAAACTTAATGTCTGCACTATCCTGCACTCAAACTATATTCATCTCCCTGCATCTAGATATACTGTGCTGGTACTGTAAATATGTACATCAGCTGTCAATTCATGTATATTATATATTCACCGCTCATATCTTCCCATCTCTTTTACTCGTATCATCTTATATGCTCTCCACTCGTTTGTATATAATGTATGTAAACATTGTGTAGATTCTGTCTGTTCTGTTTCTAAATAGCAGCACCACACACCACCACCATTCCACCGAGTAAAAGTCGGAGCTAGTGATTTTGAAAATGAATCTGATTCTGTGCACCGCCCAATCTGAATGACCACCCCGAACTGAACAAAGTCCCTATACGCCATTGAACCCCACTGAGTGACGTTTCCAAATGGGTGGCCATGATAAGACACGTCGTTATGTCATGTCATATGTCATATGTACTACAACCAAGAAGGCTGACTGACTTGAGAGGTTCTTAAATGGAAGCCGGGAATGAACTGCTGTCGCACAAGGCTGTCCATTTGGAATCCACTCCAGTCCGCTCTTGTTATAATCATACGTGCTGTTGTACCCATTTTACACTGATGTTTACAAACGTTCTGGTGTGATTGTTTAACTTTGTGGAGTCAGCTAAAAAAAAGGAAAGAGCTAGAACTCCTTGACTTTCCTAACTGTGTTATTTATACGTGAAGAAAACTGGACAATTACCTGAATGTAGAAGCTGTTGTGAGATGGATAGGATGGGCGCTTGGCCGGATGCCAGGCCAGGCTTACAGTGGACGTTGGAATGGGGCTTAGAGGAAGAATGCCGATGCTGTGTGGAGACTCTCCATCCTCTTTCTGATACTAAATCACCACGACAGGGCTTTGATCTTGGCAAACTCGCTGAATGTTGCTTTAAACATTTGCGTCAACATCTTCTAAAAGCATCAGTGTTTACATTGCTAAATATTTTCTCAGCTGCATAGCGTCTTCAGGGGTTTCATCTGAGCACTGTAAAATCACCCTGCAATTCTGCTATTGCCCCAACACGAGAAACTGAAATGCCACTCTTTTGTGCTTGCGTAATATCTTCATAACATCTATACACCTCAGGTGACGCCCAAAAATGTGCTATTTAGCAAACGGTCAGCCAATAAGAAGAGTTAAGAGTGAAGCATGCAGGAAGACGTAGAGGTATTTTCAAATTGTAGTGCTGTGAAATTGACTGGATTCCTTAAGCAGCGGGGTGTAACAACCTTGCTGACAGGTCGTATATTTAAACTTCAGCTCTCACTTTCCTCTTTTCTGTTTTCTGTTCCCACATCTTTTTCTCTTGTTCACTCAGGTGGCTTGTCTCACACACATTGCTGCAAATTACCTCAACTCTGGAAAGGAGGCCAAGAGATGGGGAACAGCCCATGAGAGCATCGTCCCATATCAGGTGCAGTGCATTTTACCAACTAGCATGCTTTCCACGCTATCAGGTTTCCTTAATTCATAAATTCATGAAGCCCATCCAGTCCCATAGCTTCACTTTTGACTTTGACTTTTACCAGTTGTTTAATCGGTTGCAAAGGTCTCCAGTATACATGCAAGATTTATACGCATGGAAGCAATGGTAAAAGTTTAACATGGATGGAGGTCTCATTATTTATACATGGTATTTTTTCTACACCCTTTTTCACAGAGATGCTTCATATGCCATTGTATCTATGGCCCTGTGTCATTGCACCAAAAAAAAGGATTGGGCTAGTTGAAAGGCGTGGCCAGGTTTCCTCATAGGCGTCCACATTTCTGCACACTACTTCTCGAATCAGGAAGCAGCGTCGGCCAACCGGTGACCTCTTTTAGTTTTGCAGAGTTGTCAGAGTTTGTGAGGGAGTTGTCAGAGTACGATGAGATTTTTAATCTAGCCACACTTATGGGGTATCCCATCAAGAGGTGTAAAATGTACTAAGTAGAAGTACTCGGCTGTGTTCGCCAGTTTTGGGAAGTTCCTAAGGAAGAGCTAAATGACCAGGTAAACAAAGTTCATAACTAGCTAGTGACCTTAATTGATAATTTACTCTTCCTTTTTATTTAATTGATCCCTTTACCTGGTTACTTAGATCTTAATTAGATACTTTCCTAAAGTGGTGAACATAGCCGAACCCAGCTGAGCACTTTTACTTTCTACTTTTTACACCTCTGATCCCATTATCTCGTCAACTAGCAGCACAGTTGAGGCTTAACTAATGTTGTCAACTTAGCACTAGTGTTTTGCCGCAACTGGCAGGCCCCTAGACACTAATAGTACAAAAAAAAAAACAGGATTTCACCCCTTTCTTTCCCCTCCCAATTTCATGATATCCAACTGCTGTCCAAATGATGCACATCTCACCTGGCTGCTCTTTTCTTATCAAACTGCCTGCTCAAACAGGAAGTATTCGCCGGGGGATGTGGTGGAGGAGAGTGCATTTCATAGCCAACAACAGCGATTGAGATATCACCTCAATGAGTTGCTAGAACACAAAGGTTGACACAGCCAATTTGCATCACCCTTTGCAGGGCATATTGGCACTGTCAGTATTCTCCGACCATGATGTATGCATTATAAGGCAGTGAGTGATGTTACTCCACTAACTGGGGGCCCACACACTGCGCCAATCGGGGCCCCCCACCTTATTTTTCAAATGTTACTTTTGACATTGTGACCCTATGGAATCCCAGGAATGACAAATGTCAGTAAAAGTTTATTTGATTTGAGTAAATAATTTAAAAGGATAGTGAAATATAAACAAGAAAAGGAACTAGGCAAGCCTAGTTCGGCCAGCCCGCGATTAGAAGAGATAAATGTTTTTGCACTCGCTGTATTTGACAGACTGTCTCTTTAACCACTATGCCATTAAGCTAAACATGTGCTGTGTGTCGGTATACTTCTGCATTGTCATTGTTAAACTAAATAGTCGAAACTCCACGGTTCCAAACCAACAACAGGTGCTACACTACATTCAACGTGTTACATTAGAATGAGATTACTGTAGATGGCTAGCTATACAGTAATGAAAACAATGACTTCAATAACATCACGCCAAGTTTGAATATTTAGCTAGACACCATTAAGCATTGTGTTAAACTGACTAACGTTTCTTATTAAGTTTGCTTCCACCACAAATAGCATCTATGAACTGTATGGGTTTTGCCATACAGCTTATTACTGTATAACTTGCTTATTACTAGGATCTACTCATTACTTGGAATAGTCATAAGAATATTGAGCAATTGCTAGCGAGACTGAAAACAAACTTTACACTGCTAAAGCTATTTCATTTCAGGGCACAACAACATTAGTTTTTTTTTCATTCGTGAATTACATTGATACAAAAACTATCAATATAGGTGAAGATAACTGACTTTTTCGTCAACCAATCAATCCCATGCATTGGTTTTTGACACACCCTTCTAATTATAATATGAGACGTAGAAAATGGGATATCTTACATGAGGAAAATGGGTAATGACGCATGAGGAAAATAAGAAATAGATAAATGATTAAACTGTACCAGGCTGGAGAAAACAGTGAAAGTGAGGTGTTGAAAAATATAAAGGGTGAGTAAATGATAAATGGAAGAGCAAAATAAATTCATTTTTAATACATTTTTTGGCTAATAGTAGGCAAAGGAAATGATTAAACACTTTTTATACTTCACTATCCTTTTAAATAATAAACTCATAACCTTTTACTGAGATTTGTCATTCCTGGGATCCCATATGACCCTACAGAAGTTAGCAAAATAGTTCATTGGTGATTATTTTGCATTTAAACAAAGTGGAAAAAATCTATATGGTTTTCGGATGACCACAGGTTTGAACAAACCGTGTGGAAAAATTTATTCACAAAAAAGGGAACTATTCAGACATAAGGTTGCAAATCAGTGGTTAACATTTATGTGAACAAATAAAAAAAATACACAGACACTTTCAAAATGTTCACTCCCACATGGGTACTTGCGTTTCCCCTTATAATTAGATATTTCAGATGTGAATGTAAGAACCATTATGCATGTATAGTTTTTTGTGTGAAACTGAAAATCACCTGAAGTAAACCCTTTATTCCCTTCATCTGAGAATACGGTTTTAACATGTGAACACTTTAACATTTACATCTTTTAACGGGAAAACAGCCATTTCACATGTTAAAAACACACATTTTCACAAAAAATATCTACCTTTGTGTTTTTTGTAAGGGTAAGTGACCAATTTTGGTTATTGGGAATATGCTATTCTATTTTTCTAATTTGGACCGTGTTAGTGTATCCTTTCCCCTTATACAAGGGGTGTTTGAATCAAACGACTTCCTTCATTTCCTTCATACAGTGAGATGGAGGCCAGGCTGTAGCGGTGTTGAGTGCTTCTGTTTAGCAGATGTGCACAGTGTGGCGCCTGTTTGATTGCTCCTCCGTTTAATGACTATGGGGCATAAGGGAAGGCTCTGGGAAGAGTGGTGCAGTGGGAAAAGGTGTCCTAAAGTGTAGGGCGTCACACCTACTCAGGATCAGCGACACACGGGTCAGTGGTCAGGCATCCAGGACAGCGGAGTCATATTTTCCCAATATTTAAAGTAGCGTTGAGAGGCCCTGGCACTATCTGAGACTGTAGACAGCGGTTCTACTCAGATTGTAGTTCTATGTAGCAGAAGCAGATGGGGGGGGGGCGGGGGTGCTGGAAAAGGGAAGATTTAC